>OZ017738.1:392177624-392315124 GCA_963969285.1 Odontomyia ornata
CTATATTTTTTCGTGGATGAAAACGACCGTCATGTTACCGTCAATGGAGAGCGCTATCGTGTTATGTTGGAAGATTATTTGTGGCCATAATTGGATGAACTTGTCATCAACGATATGTGGTTTCAACAAGATTGTGCCACTAGCCACACAGCACGCCTCACAATCGATTTATTGAAAAGCAAATTTGGTGAACGTGTTATATCGAGAAATGGTCAGGTCGAATGGCCGCCTTGTTCATGCGATCTACCGCAATTAGATTTCTTGTTATGGTCTTATATCAAGTCACTGATCTATGCCAACAAGCCAGCAATTTTAGACGAACTCAAAGGTTCCGGTCGAGACGTGTGCCAGAGTGGAGGAAAATTGGGTCCAACAAATCGATCGCAGTAAACGGCCTCGTGGTGGTCATATTCATAAAATGTAATCCTTGTACTAACTACACCCACAATAAATTTGAACTCAAGATCTCAAATATTCCTGTGTTTTATAAATGGATAAAATTGTTATGTCCTTAATGGAAAACCCTTTAATAATTTTTTTGGTTGAAGTTTGTGTCATTCAATAGACGATATTTGAATATTAATCGATTTTTCGGAAGTGCAATTTTTCCTCCCTATAAAGCTTTTTTCATTTAGTCCCCTTTTTCTTTTCGTCAAGTTAACCGTTTATGTAAGCTTTTCTTAATTCATTTGCAGTTGAAATCCTACTTTAATATGTTAGCTTATCGTCTGAACCGGCTAAAATTTTGGTAAAGCTTGCTTCGATTTCGCTCATAATTTTTACGGAATTCGTTGGTGGTTATTTGTTGCAGTTTGCCCCAATTTTAATAAATAAACCACTTGTATGCAAATTGTCAAGAATAGGAGTTGGATGCAAGGGGAATTAACCATAAAGGAAAAGGCACTGTTACACTGAGTCACATCTTTAATTTATGAAAAGAAAATTGGAATTTTTTTTTAACAAATTCAATTTAAATGAGTTAAAGAAAACGGTAATTGACTGATACAAGATCGCAATATCTCAACTTATTACAGAGGGGGCAGTTTTAGGCGGCAAATTCCCACAGGAAGTTTTTATGACACTCCGCTCGCCTTCCTCCGTTAGTAACAAATCATTTTTATCGAAAGCTAAGACGCATATCTTGATGATTAGCCACTTATTTTCCGACGTAGCTGTCTTTGATTAAAACCACTCGGTGGTGAATATCGTCTCCTGGAAAAGTTTTTTCAATGCGTCCCAAAGTCTATTTACAGTGTGGCATATTCTCGTGGAAGATGATGCACAAGTTACCCACTTTTATTGAACCTGATTCGGACTTCCATTTTGATCGCACCTGTAAGGACTGTAAATACTCCATGGACCATATCTTCCACAAGTCTTCGAAGAGTCGACGCAAAATCTGATATCGACTCAATCGATTGACGGACAAGTCGAGAACACTCGGCTCTGGAGTCGTAGTCAGCGGCTGGTCTTTTAGAAAATGAGTTGGGGTTAGGGCGGTGGGGTCATCGCTCTGCGGTTCAATAGAACGAGATTTGAAACATGCCTCAACTTGGGCTAAAATCGTCGTGAGTTCCTCTGAGGTCAAGGTCAAAACCCGGATTACTCGCTTGAAGTGAAATTTCACCGGCGTGACGGCAACTTCCCATATTTCTCCGATGTTAGGGGCACCAGGGAGATTGAAGTGCCATCCTTGAGCCGCAGCTGAGCGATTTCATGACTTAGGTTGAAGCTTCGTCGAAAAATTGTCGTAACTCTTTATCGGCTCCGATGAAATTAGTTCCACAGTCGCTTGTCAGTGTTGCGCAAATGCCATGCCTTTCAGTGAAACGGCGATAAACTGAAATGGATTCCTGAGAACTATAGTCAGACGCGGCTTCCAAATGTACCGCCCTAGCAGTGAAATATATAAAAACTACTATATATCCTTTATAAGACTTCGTACTTCTTCCCTTAGACAAACACAAATTACTTGGTCCGGCGAAGTCCACTCGACTGTGCAGAAAAGCTCTGGCAGGTCCTACCCTTATCGACGTTAACTCTCCCATGTGATGTTCTATCTTTGGTTTTTGCTTCCAACACTTGACACATGAAATAAGATCGATTTGAATCCAGAATTTGCGTCTAATATTAGAAAGAACAAGCTGCGTACCTCCGTGGCGCTGTCGATGATGCATATCCGAACTTATTAGTTTTGTTAGTGTCGAGCTGCAGGGCAGCATAATAGGGTTTCTCTCGTCTGCATCCAGTAGTGAATGACGTAACCGTCCACCTATTCGGATGAAGTTCTTAGAGATTGGGCGTAGATGAAAGAATGTGTAGTGATTTTTTTTTCTTTAGGAGCCAGTTCATGTACTTCGGTCAGATGTTCTTGGTCTTAATCGACGAATAATGGAAAGAGAGTCTCCGGCGTGCTGTCAGTGGTGGGTGGAATGAGACAAGCTGGCGCGGGTAACGCCGGCACGCTGTGTTCGAGCTCAGCTATTGAGCGTCATTCTGGCTGCTCTCGTCGGCTAAAGAATTCACCTGGGTGCGCGGACCGCTGGGAATATTGCACCGCTTCCAGCTCCTTTGCTGACGCGCAAGGCGCATGCACGTTATGGTGCGGAGCGAACACCAGTCGCTCACGCAGCTCGGGTCTGATTCCCTCCCAAAAGAGACTGAGAAACTCAGACTCTGGTATGGGGCTCATCAGCCGTTCCAACAGGCACAGAGCTTCATAGTAGTCGTTTACGGTCTCCTGTGCCTGTTGGCGTCTGTTCCGAATTCGCTGCTGCAAGATATCATCCCCCTCGACTGGGGTAAACTCCCGCAAGACGGCATGCCTCAACGTTTCCCAGTCAAAGGTAGGAAGCGTGTCTACGAATCTCCAGAATCAACGAAGAGCTCTCCCAGTAAATAGCATTTGGGCACAGCGTGTGACGGCTCTCATGTTCCCTCCTAAGTTCAACGAATTCATGTTCTCAACCCTTCTCAGAAAGGCCCTGATGGTCGTAGAGTCGTCCAGGCCCGTAAACACTAACTTCCAGCTAGCCACTATATGTGCTATCTTGGATGGTGGAATAGCACACGGCGAACGATTGCGTTCGTCGCTGGACAGTCCCGGTGTGATCTCTTCGCGATGAGCAGGCCTGCCCGTTCGGCGATCCTCTGGCTGGTTTGATGTTGGTAAATCCCAATTATACCAGGGCATCGAGCCATGCCTTCTCGAGAAATCGATATTTCTTTGACCCCGAAATTCGTGGATACGAAATTTTTTTGTAGTGGGTCCTTGTGCTGGGGAAAAGAACCCACCCCACGATACCACAACGGTAGCGTGCCAGCGCATTCACGCGTCCCCAGACAAGGCCAATCTCAGCGGATCTCACCATCCTCTTTCGCCGAGGCAGCAGATCATCGCCGCAGTCCTGAACGGACATTTAACTATACATATTTCACTACAAGTGGATTGGTTTTTCGCAGTGCTTCGTCTTCTTTTAACAAATCGATTTCATGTGCGAATTATAACTCTTGTAGTTTCTTAATCCAAAACTCTATTACAGTCCGAAATGATAAAAGGACGTCGGGGATGGGGATCACTTTTCTAGCAATCCTTCTCCTTCCGCTAGAGGAGGGATCTTCCAATTAATAGTCTACACCTCCCAACCACAAAATAAATACAAATTTCCAATGCCATTTTGAGGTCGATTGGCGTAAATACCGGTAATGTAGCGTAGAGTTTTTCGAAAGAGAATCACTTGTTACGGGCTAACTTCAGGGTTATCTAGACTAGGTCGCTTCGAAGACTACCACACCAATCTTGTTACGCTTTAAACGATGTAATGCCGAGCTGCACTCGATTAGGTTTATTTCAATAGCTTAAAAGTTGAATACATGAAACTAGTTGAATCAAAAACTATAACCATACAAGTAATGAAAATCAAAATGAACGAAATATAGTTACATTGATAGGCTTATTTAATTTGCACGCCACATCAGATACAACATCGAGCCATTGAGCAGCCCGTAGCAATAACAGCAACTATAGGTAAATGGAGCTCAGGAGGATCAAGTATTGACCACATATCAGGTTAAATTAGCACCAACACTTTCTTTCTACCACAACGGCCAAACAAACAACACCACACCAGCTTAAAATTAAGGAGACATAACAACACCTTTACTTACCGAGGTTGACGATGTTGCAGTTATAGTCTTTTCAGAATTAAAGTTATAGTCTTTTTTGAATTAAAGCCTGATTAAAAGTGAAGATATGAATGTAAATTTTACACCCTCAGATAAGGATGCTCCAGCGGGGCTTGCGGAACCGGTAAGCTCTTCCGGAGATGGGCGTGGTAGTGCCACTCGTTTGTCCAATGAGCCGCCAAGTGATAATCCGGCTTGCCGGTGTAAATTTTCCCGTGTCTGGGAAGCAAAAATCGTATTAACGGCAATTGCTCTCCGGTTTACTCTAGCACTTGACTACCCACTCCCACTCTGAAATATTCTATCCTGAAATTATTTTGTACTCGACCTACCGCTAATCAGGCACGCCTACAACGACCCCCACGCTACGAAATAAACTCTGCGGGCACTCCACGCCTTTACTGCGCCCGATAACCATTGTGAAAGGCTATCTCGTTATCTCACCTCCGAACCTACCACTTAAATTTAGTTGAATACAAATTCAGGTTTGTGTCAATATTTGTCTTGCTTACTATTCTAGCCCCGGTATTTTACTGCCGAGCCGCACTCTTTTCACGCTGCAAAGCAATGGTTATCTAATTAAAGTTGAATTGCGTGTAAAATCAATTTCTAATTTTTACAGCTTTATGTTCTTTAATAGAACAAAATATTTGAGTTCTAATTTTGTTTTAACATTTCGTGTGGCAAAGAAAAATTCCAAAATCACCACTTAATTCGCTACCGCCAAAAGGGGTCGCTTGTGTTACTGCTTCCGTCTCGATTCTTCAACCGTATTCATGTTCGAATTTATTTCAAGAATTAAACCTTTTTTCTAGATACTCCACCGATAATAATATTAACATCTACTTTAAAGCGACTCCTCCACTCGTCCATCGTTTTCTCCTTGAACTCACAGCCTTTTAATCTTCCAACTTCCACCACTGATCGTCTTCACTGCCAAAAACCAAAAGAGGAGGAGTGTCACTTCTCCCGCGCTTTTATCAACTTACCCTCTAACGACCACTTCTCGGGAGTGGTTTTACTCAAGCTCATCACAACTTTCACTCCAAATTAAACAATTCTGGTGGCGGTTACCCTAACTACGAGCTGAATTCGCTTAATTGATTTGATTACAGTTCATCCCGTCAAAGTGAATGTATTTGTTTTGTTTCGGTTTAATTTGGTATTAAATTACAGATCAGTACGTAAATACATAGTTTTCATCTAGAATTGCTTTTATTTTTACTTTTGCTGATAAATATTTCGAATTACGATGTCAGTAGTGTTACCGTCTTAACACGGGGTGCTCCGGTCATACTCTTTTCGGCCCCAGATAGCTCCGTCAGAGACGGCGCAGGCGCCACTCGTCCGCCCTTGGAGCCCGATTGGAGCCGTCGGACGAGGTTACGGCTCCCCAGAGAACAAAGAATATAATCCTACCTATCTCAGATCCTATTATATCAAATCGTAGTCCCCTACAACTCCTGAAAAAAAAATGTTGGAAAAACCAGGAAGAAACTTTAAGCGCAATCTGACCACGATGGGCGCTTGGCAACCCCGCGACTTCAAAACGACGCCAGTAAATTCTCTTCTTGGGAAAAAAAGATATCTTCCCGATCACGAGTAAAAAGTTCACAATTCGGGTAGCTAAATCAGAAACAGTAAAAGAAACAACCGAAATACATTCACTACAATTAATCTTTAACTTTAAAATTTCACAAGAAAATATATATAATATAAAAAGAAAAACGGTTGGCGGGGATTCCCAAATAATTAGTTTTTGCTGTTCCACTGCCAATCTCATTCATTTATTTTCTAGATCTCCACTGCCAATTTCCTTGATTTATATTCTAGATCTCCACTGCCAATCTCCTTAATTTATTTCCAACTTGGTACTGAAGAAGGAATACGATTGATTCCGAAATGCGCATATACTTATTTCTTAAATAAATTCTGTGGTTTAAGGTTAAAATTACATTTTACAATACCCTACTAAACTCGCGTCCTGTCAGTCCGTCCGTCCGTCTGTCCGTCCGTCTGTCCGTCCGTTCGTGAGTCACACCACTTTTTCTCGCAAACAATATAAGCTAGAAACATAAGATTTTGTTATTAGGTGCAAAGTGATGCCCTCTTCAAAGTTTCATCACAGAAAGAAATTTATAAGGTCTTTAAGGGGGGGTCTCCCCATATAGGAGAGTAGCCCCAAAAAAAGTTTTCATCGCATGTAGGCAATATGGATATCAAATGAAAGGTCTTAATGAGAACTTTTCGAAACAGGTCTTAAACCAACAAGATTTGCTATGAGGGGTGCAGGGGAAGGGGAAATGTACGAAAATTTACATGTTTGCGTTGCGTCTTATTATGTTGTTCGTTACATGTTTTTTCTTGTTTCTCCGTAAACACACACATAAGCTGTTCATATCACCAGCTGGTACACCCATTTCGGTTTGTTCAAATTTATTTTACGGTACTAAGGGAATCGCAGATAAAAGTTACAGTTTACGCTAACGTCAAGAAAGGACTCGAATGCATTTTGAGGTAATGCACCGTTGCCCTGCACTAAGTCAGTGGTTCACCATCCTAAATTTTAATGGGCAGATTTATATTTTTAAAAACCAAAATTTAACTGCAGTAGGGAAATTGTAACTGAACTAAAGAAATAAAGAATGAAGTAAAGAAATTTAAATAAAGTGAAGAAAATTTACATGGTGAAGAAATTTACATGAAGAAAAGAAATGAAAATTTTAAATAGTAATGAAAAGTTAAATTTTATGGAAAAGATAATTAACGGAGAGCATTTAAATTTTAATATAGAGGAAAATTGAAGTGAGGTTACATTTAATAATAATAAGAAGAAAAAATATTCTAAAAATTACAATTACAGGGGAAAAAATTACATATTTCTGTTTTTTTAGGGTATTGTAAAATCATTTTACAATACCCTACTAAAATCGCGTCCTGTCTGTCCGTCTGTCTGTCCGGCCGTCCGTGTGTCGCACCACTTTTTCTCGCAAACTACATAAGCTAGGAATATAAGATTTTGTAAGTAGGTGCGAAGTGACGCCCTCTTCAAAGTTTCAACACGAAAATAAATTTATAAGGTCTTTAAGGGGGGTCTCCCCATATAGGGGAGTTGCCCCTGAAAAAAAGTTTTCATCGCATGTTGGCAATATGGGTATCAAATGAAAGGTCTTGATGAGGACTTTTCAAAACAAGTCTTAAAATGACAAATTTTGCTTCGAGAGGTGCAGGGGAAGGGGAAATGTACGAAAATTTTGTGTCCCCCCTCGCGATTGGACACCTTTGACCCGAAAAATCTGAAAAAAATCATGAATATAGGCTTTTATGAGTACAACAACAACAAATACATGAGAAGTCGAAATTCCATCAACTTTGTTAGTAATAGTATGATTTATCGATTTTATGTTTTCTTTAATAAAATCTTAACAGCGCCCTAAAATTTAATAAAATTCAATACACAGCTGACTATTTATAAGATCAATCTGTCCTGAAAGTTTCATAAAGATCGAGTGATATTTAATGAAGTTACAGCGATTTGAATTTTCCCGTATTACTATGGAACAATATGCGCTGTATTACTATGGAAACATATGGCTATGGAACAATATGCGCGTTTTACCGACTCTGCTACTACAGATTTGCTAGGATTTGCATGAAAATTTCAGCAATGGTAGGTATCATTTATTTCTTTGAGAATTGGCTCAGCTAGTGGTATTAGTAATCGTAAAGCAGAATAGTGGCTGTTTTAAATGCGAAGATTGAATAATTTTGATGTACTCGTATTTGGCCCCAACTTCAACGTTTAAGGCGCATGATTTTAACACTTGATTCAATTTAATGAATACCTGAACATGAGTACCTACAATTAATACTCATAGGTGAAACAAGTCAAGGAGGCAGGAGAGAGCTCCTAGCAAATGGGTTTTGTAACCATTCTAGGATTGGAATAAATTGGCCATGATTCGATGATAACAGTACAGGGGAGTGGCCGCTGAACAAAAAATTTCATCAAAGGTAGCCGATATGAGCATCAAATGAAATTTCTTTATAAGAGCTTTTCAAAACAGTACTTAAACTGACAATTTTTCCTTCACAAGGGCAACAAATACCTTAGAAGTCGAAATTCGATCAACTTTGTTAATAATAGTACATTTTATCAATTTTGCTTTTTTGTCTATAAAATCATGATGGGACCCTTAAATTTCCCAAAATCTAAAATTTAAGTTTGCTGAACAATAAACAGCTAAGTTACAGCCGATTGAATATCTAACAATTACAACAACATTGACACGGTTTGTAATATTCATGTGTTATCATGACTAATCAAGCGACGGGGTCAAAGCACTTGAAACAAAATAGAGGCGAGTTTAAAGTCATAATAACCAGAATAATTTTTCGAACTCAATTTATGGAATCTGTCTATTAGTCAAGTTTTGATATGCAGGATATATTGTTTGATTTACTAATTGTTTTACAATACCCTTCTGCCAGGAGCATCCTCCTGCTACTTCAACTTGTTTAAATCTGCCACTACAATTTTGGATAAGAGATAGGAGGGTTTTCGAGCAGTTTGCTAGTATAACTGCTCGATTACTACAACAGGAAACAAAATTTCTACGCCATTTTAATATTTCATCTTCTATATGAACACACACAAAATTTCATATATACTCCTATCTGTCAATTCATTCTTTGTTTACAAGCAAAACCTTACTACAGCCAGAGCATATATACTAACTAGCACCTGCAATCGAGGAGCTGTCAAAATGAAAAGAGAGGCAAATAAACGTGTAAAAGATGGATTAAAGTTTACCTTGTGTTGGTAAAATTGCAAGCAAATTCAAGTTTTTGTTTACCATACATACGCACTTTTTGTCCGATTCTCTCTAATCCATCAGTACCGTAAGAAATAAAATTTGTTCTAATTGCAGCTGATATCAAGTAGATATGCTCTGCTACAGCTTAACAAACCATGTACCAGAAAGCCCTACTACAACCTTCATGACCACATGTAGGCTGACTTTGCTTGCTGATTTATATCAAGGTATATGCAGAAATCTGGAATTTGAGGTTTTGTACGGTTTCAAGAATTTCAATTGTGTAATCCAGATGTTCCGTGGAGAACATCGTAGCGCTCCTTCTGAAGTGGATTTCGTTTCAGTTCAAACATCCGTTCATGTTTTATTGATGTTTAAAATGAAAAGAATAGGCATTTGTTTACTTCCTCAAGCTAGCTGTCAGTGGAAGGAGCTAAACCTATGTTTCATAAGGTTGTTCTAAATGATTTAGGTGTAGAGTGGTCAGTGCAAGGTGAATTTTTGGCATGCAAAGAATGTGATGTGTACCTTTTTCGTATGATATATCGAATATATTACGTACAAGCATTTGGATTCTGCCGAAGTAGGCTGACAGCTCACACCAGCTGGCCAAAAGTAGGCTGACTACTACATATGCAAATCTCTACTGGAAGGCTTGCTATACTTACATTGGTGTTGTTTACAAGCCATTTGAAGTTAACGTGTCAGTGAATTTTTAAACAATCGATAAAACTGAATATCGTACATTAATAAATTTTTCTATTTCGGAAGGTTTATCAGCAACAGAAATTTATATAAGAATGGTGAAAGTGTTAAAGAAATCTGCTCCTTAATTTCCAACGGTGCATCGATCAGTTTTAGAGTTTATACTTGGTCATACAAGCGTTTAAGTTGAACCATGCAGTGGGCGCCCAAAGAGTGCAACAACACCAGCAATCATTGAGCAAATCTATGATATTGTTTGTAAAGATTCAAGTGTGACTAAGCGTGAAATTGCTAATACCATACGCATCTTGGACAAATGAGTACTCTATATTTTACACGAAGAATAACGTATGAAAAAGCTATTCGGAAAGATATTGCCGCATTCGTTAACAATTCCAAAAACTGAATCGAAAAAATTTGCAAGCCTAATATAGAGCGTTTTAAGCAGTATGAAACCGATTTTGTGCGTTTTTTCGTGGAAAGCGAATGAAGAAGCAATTGCAGTCATGGAACAGTATTTTGCAGAGCTTCCGGAAAATCCTTACAAAAATGCTTCAATGACTCAGCGACTGATGCTGGTAAAATTGGATTTTAGTTCAGCATAGGGATCAGTAATATAAGCTTTTTTTGCTTTGTCGGTATCCCATTCATATTTTTCAATAAGAACGTCCAATATTCCCTATGGCGTGAGTTTTGTAAAGTTACGCAGAGCTCAGTAACTAATAAAATATTTCAATCCATACTTTCCTCGAAATATCAGTGATGGCGGTATTGCTCCTAATAATCCTACAACATGTACTTAATGATCCTCGTCCCGCGAATAGTTCTTGCCGGAATGGGTCACCAGTGACAAGCTCGAATGCAAGGCATGCTGTACTTCAAAAAACTGTACCAAAATTATAATGTGCACCAAGAATCACTTCCACCGATCGACACCGTCGCGTTTGAATGTCTTCTGTATTGTGGTGATAATCATAACACGCATTTTGAAAATCAGTAATTTTAACTCTTACATTACTATTATTGATAAGCGTTTATATCGCGTTAGTGGGCTTCAGGCAGTCTTTTAGATCTGAACGATGCAGATTGATATTTTTTTTTCAAATTCAACTCCATTGGTTTTGCCATTATATATTTCGGCTAGGTGTTGAGTATTAATCTTTTGCCACTCGCTGTATCCATCAAAAACGGGTAACTGATTTTATTTATTTTGCGGCTCAGCATATTCTCGCTTCTCAGGCACATCGGTTTCTTTGAACCACCTGTAAACATCTGGTACATCAGGCCCATGATAAAAATCGTCAATTGAAAAGATTAGAGGCATGTTTATGTTGAATTTTCTTCCATTGCCCAGGTAGTGTTTAATATCGCTAGTAATCGGTACCACCAAATTCATTCATATCTTCACTTTTACTCAGGCTTTAATTCAAAAAGGATGTAAATCGGTACCCATTTGTGTTTTGTGCTTTTCGGCGCTATCCAAGAAATTGTCAGATGTGATTCTCTGAAACGTGTGTAATGAATCTTGTGACGCCGCTGGCGACTCACTAACACACCTTGCCACCAAGTGGCTTGGCATCTCATGTTGGTTGGGACGGGTGCACATCCCGCGGCAATTTTGTCGTGGGATGTCAAAGTGAAATTGACCGGGAGATGTCAAAGTGAAGGTGGAGGGAATTTCATGTCTTTTTGCTGCAACGTGTTTTTCTGGAGATAGGTGTCGGAAAAAAGTGTAAAATCGCTGTATAATTGTGAAGTTTAGTTTCGTGTCGGTCGTAAACGAATAAATAGACATCAGGTGTACAAGATGTTGTGTAAAAGTTCACTATGGAAAAACTTCCATTAAAAGGTGGCCAATCGGTAGCGGTGAACGGGAATAACTACAGTAACTCATCTTATCAGGCAGTTATCAAGAAGATCATTGGAAGATTTGACCTTACTTGCCTGGATCCATACCCGAGGAATTAATAAGGGAATGCGGTTGCATGCGGGCGCAGAAAACAAGAAAAGTGAAAGTGTTGTTTTTGTTCCGACAATCGTTGTGAAATATTTCGCGCTAATCGCCTCACAAAACATATCCAATAGCTTCGTCCATCATTTTGTGTGACTGCCATTAAAACCCATCGTCCGTCAGTAGATTCTCGGCCAAAGCAATATCACAGTTATGCAATCTCGAATGAAACACGGAAAAATTTTTGGAATGTAATTTTCGACCCCATTAACTGCGCTGTAAGCCAGTAGAGAAAATATTATCCGAATCTATTGTTTCCGATACATCACTTAAATTATTGCAAATACGTATACATATTATGAGAAATTGCAAAAATGAGATAGCCTAAACTGTCCAAGGCGAATAGAGTAACATCAGCCATATTGCTGTTATTGCTATCTTCTGCTAACTTTCTGTTTGCAAAAAAAAAGAAAAAAAACTCTTTATGTTAGCTTCATTGAAATTTGTTAAGAAAAACGGCGATTAGCAAGGAAGGGGCACCCTTTTTTTACTGTATTTTATGTTTGTATATAAGCTGAAGGAAATGTTATCGTCATGTTTTAACTTTTAATATTATACCTACCCTAGAATAATTCCTCGAAATGTATCTTGATTAAATTTATTTCTAGCAATCCTTAGAAAAAGGAGAAAAAAATCTTTAAAGAAAAAGGAAACGAAGCTTGTTATAAAACTGGCTGCGTATTTTCATTATTCGAGGCAGCGTGAAAGCTAGAAAGCATATATTAATTGAAAGAATGAAAGAGCACAAGATTCCCGACGCTTAAGGTACTCGTAGAGTTCTTTTCAGTGAGACAATCCATAGCGATTATTTGAATTATTTGCACTCCTACTAGTACCGGGGCGTAAGTTGAATGGTTCTTCATGTTATTCGAAAGATGTTAAGTTTAGCTATGGGTTTTCTTTTCTTAAGTGCTTCTGAAAAAAAAAACGTGCTCTTAGGCCAATTTAAACAATGTATTCTTATTGAACCAGCAGATATTTTTGTAGGCCTTTGTTCATTTCAATGCATGCATATAAAAATCAATTAACATTCATGAGAAATCATTCGAAAAAAAAACTTAACATAAAAGCACAAATAATTGGTCTAAAGGGAGAAAATGAGAAAGAAGGAGTGTGAAAACGAAAGAATGCCAACTCCTTTGTCTGTGTTGCTTAATTTAGACCACTAAAAAAAACAAAAACAGAAAATTTTTACTAGGTAATAGAAGGAATAGATATTAAAGGCAAAAAAGTTAAAAATAATTAAAAATTTAAAAGAAGAACTTAGTTAATTATTACTATTATTATTATATTATTATTATTACAAAATTAACTGATATTAGGTAAACATAATAGCAAGCAAGAAAAAAAATAAATGATAATGCAAATTAGTTGAGACCTTTACAAATTATCATAAAATGTTTTTCAATTGTTAATCAAATTAAGTTCTTGTATAATATATTTGAATTATTAGCCTGATTAACTTTTTATAGTGTATTTAAATTATTAGTTTATTGTGACGCATTAGGGGTTTTATCAACTTTTCCAAGTTCATGGGAGAATTATATAGGAAATTTAGTTTTAAAACGAAGAAGTAACATAATGGAAAATAAGTATAAAGCGAGGTATTACAAATATTATTAACTAACTGATAAATAATCGATAAATAAATAATTATTGAATAATAGTAATAAAAAAAAAGCAAAAAACAAAAAAAAACCATAACGCCCACAAATAATACCCAATAACAATGATTAATAATAATTAATTCCAAATAAGATAACAACCGAGAATAACTCATGACACTTCATAATGAATAACGAAGAGTAATATACAACAGGGGTTAATAATAAGTCGACAATATATTAACAAACAATAATAACTTGTAATAATAGGAATAACAACTGTTTATATTGTAATTAGAACATCATTAATAATACGAGTACATATCAATAAGTACCAATTATGTAACCTCAAGATGAGGAGTCATAGTAGGATCTAACTACGAATATTAATGAATATATGGAGTAGTAAGGAAAATTGTAACCCATCCAGAATAATAGTGTTCAAGGTTTAATGTATTTTGCTCTGTTACTCAAAAAGAATAAATGAAAAATATACCGCAATGAATTGCTAAATAATAAGAATTCTTTCCTTTCCAATAGCTCTGCTTTTCAGCGGGAAAGGGGGCGCAGGGTAAGTATGCCGTCGCGAGGGTAGGGTTTGAAAAAAATCCGCTGAAGTCGGTTTCGCGTCGCGCGCGGTTTTTCTTTAACGTAGCTTTCGTCGGGTTGAGTTAACGTAGTATACTTTTCGGTACCGCGTCGGAAATTCGGGAACGCGAAATAAAAATTAGATTTTGTACTTTTGACTGGTTAATGAAGAAATACGGAGTAACGTAGAATAGGTTTCCTCTCCGTATGGTTTTGTTTTTGTAACGCGTTTTGAAAACGGGCGTGTACAGGTGGCTGAATATTGTAAATGAGCGTAACCCATTCGGAGACCCGCGACCGAAATCCTCTCCAATCTAGCTGGCCGACAAGCAGCCACCGCGTGAATGGGTTACGGTGCACGGATTGGTTGACCGGTTGGTACCATCTGTTGGCACTACTCAGACTTAACGTCTAGAACCGATGAGAGGTCGGTTCCGCGTTCGCAAGTAATTTTAAAAAACATTACACGTGCCACTAGTACGTTGTTTTCGGGTTTCAACTCTCATGATGATGTTTATTAAACCCTTGCTGATAAAATCTGCGAGTACAATACTGACCATTCGGCTTACTACACTGAAATAAGTAAAGTCTCTGCTTCCCAGCGAAGCAAGCCTTTAATACTTCTCCGCCATCATTTCACATTCTGTGAGTAGTCCACCCCACTGTAAAGATTTATTCGCAGATGTCTCGAACGTCGAGATTTCCTGAACGAAATCTGAACCGACCTCTCATCGGTTCCAGACGTGAAGTCTTGGAACGTGACAACAGACTACTCCGAGGTGGCTGCTGGCTAGCTAGCTAGTTCGGAGAGGAGTTTCGGTGGCGGGCCATACGCGAGCAGACTAAGTCCGAAATACAAAAAATTCAGCCATCCTTTCACATGCCCGATTTAAAAACGCGTCAAACAACTTCCATCGACTCTAGTTTAATTTCTGTACTACATCCCGGAGGAAATGAACGAAAAGCAACCGCTGAAACAATACGCACTCCCGAATATAACGGACGCGATGCCCGAAATACACTACTCGAATGCAAAACCACAACACAAGCTATGGCACCGCATACCGATTGCAACGTGAAACCAACCATTCGCGGTTTACGGGAACCCTACCCTCTTGGTGGCATACTCACCTCTCATTTCCATTTCCTGGTGAAACAGAAGGGTTATGCTGGAAAGGAAAGACTTCGTTAGCCTAGCAATTCATATTTTTATTCGTCATTCCTTTAATTCCCATTTTTATCCTAATTTTAGAAAGACAATTTTACACTGAAAATGTAAATCTAATTCGTAAATAAACTAACTATTTTCAGTTTTATAAAAATCATATTCCTTGATTAACATTTGAAATTAATTACTAGCATAATGGTAATCAGTTATTTTTAGATTGCATATAAAAATCATTTCATTTTACTTTTCCCAATAAAGGACAATTATCATCGATATAATCTCTAAAATCTCGTCTCGATTGGTAGTTTTTTTGAATTATTTGTTACATGTTTTTGTATAATTTTTTTTATTTCCTCGATTTATTCGAATTTTTCTCCTTTGAATCTTATTTCAACTTTTGTTTTAACTATATTTATGTGTCTGTTAGTGTATGTGTTAGTTTTCTTTTTCTTTGTTTCATTAAAATATGTCTTATAGTTTTGTTTTCATTCTAAGTCTACTTTAACGTTTTCATTGGAGCCGAAAAACAGGAAAAAAGTCTAATTAATATGTGGTTCAATAATTGATATATCATACACGAGTACACATTACTTATTTAGAGAGAAAGAGAATGAGCTATTTGGAATGTAAAATAAGGCAACACATGAAGAATACTTGTATAGATACAGGAAGATCATTTTTAGCTGGTGGCTATGAATATTACTGGAAGGGTGTTTAATTTTAAGGGTTTAGGTTAACGAGCCCGTAGTATGTTTCTAGAAGTAACATAAATTGTGAAGTCATCCTTTTGCTGCTATTGCGGTTAGTTTTCCTAAACTTTTTTTTGTTTAAACGCTAACATTGAATTAATATTTCCCTTCCGAGAACCATTATACTAGCAATTTTCTTGAGCAAAACTATTTTGACAATTTTTCGCAGCAGTTTACATAGTTGCATTGATCACGCATTCTTTTGTTTAGTGGATCTTCCGATAGTTTGTGTCAGTAATAATTGTAACAAGTACCAACCAAATGTTGTATTTTGATTTTTAATTCTCATTTAATTTAATAAACGTGTAATGTTCACAAGTAAATGCCCACCAATAATTTTACGATCTATGAACATTTCTGTGTGGAATTCTAATTTTTTTTGATTTGTTAAAATATCTGGGCGATTTAGTTTAAGAACGAATCAATATAATTGTCAAGCAAAGCGTCAATTACTTTGAAGCCGTGCTTTTCACCAGCCCACGCTTGAATCAACAACACACAGTGGGTTGAAAACTAGCAAATCAATGCAGCTTTCACAAATGCCTTGAGTAAGGTTTGTATTTATAACATCGACAGATCCTTCATTGCATTTGCTAGTATGTAGTGTTATATCGCAAGCAACTTGGCTGATGTCTTTTTTTTTATTAAAATCGAGAGATTACACAAGCTTCCTATGGGTAGAATGCATCTACGCGCCAGTCACTTGCCGTCCTTACTTGGATTTATTCATAAAAACTAACCTACAACAGCCGATGTCGAGCGTGTATCCATCAATGCTAGGTTTACATCTGCGAGAAATTGCGCGAGTTTTCTGTCTGACAGTCAAAATTGCAAATGTAAACAGATGCGCAAGCAGTGTTGCAACTACTCTCGCGAGCGGCGTCGCGAGTAGAACGCGGAGGAATCCGACAGTCAAGCTTGCAGGTCCAAACATGAAGCCCCGCTCTATTAATTTCTCTCACTTGCACTGTCACCCGATCAAACATTGGGAGATATTTCACGACACTTTGGCGCGAGTACGAGTAGTGAGCCGTTGTGCCAAGCGTCGCGTGTCTCATATTGTGTTGTTCTATAGCTGAAGATAAGACTATGGAATTGACCCCTGAGCAATTTTCTAATTGCATTTCCAAAACTACAACACATGACTGTAAAAAGTGGTCCGATTTGGAGACAAGAAAATTAATTGCTTTGTACGAGAAAACGAAATACTATGGAACGTGACATTGACTGATTATAGAAATCGAGTTTAGAAACATAAAGCACTACGTGATATTGGCACGAAACCAAGAATTGATGCAAAACTTTTGTTAACTTGCCAGTGACAAGAAAGCGTAAGGTAACCATCAACCGCTCACTTGCTCGTATAGATTCCCTCAAAACAGTATCCTGTTTCTGGATTTTATAAAACATCCTTATAAAATTTCTGAACTGTAGAGAGTCTTCAATTCTTGGTTATGGAACTATGGAACGCTCCTAGATCTCGTTTTCTTTCTATCCATTCTCTAATCCATATTCTTCTCTTCTGCTTTTTCCGTTTATTTGCTCTCAACCAATAATCTACAATCACAAGAACACTAGCATATTTAACTCGTCTGTTTGGCGGCATGGTTAAATCGACTGAAATTGGCATTGCATTGAATTCTCTCACGTGTAAACGGATATTATACGAACTGTGGCAACAACTAGAGACACTTGCTCGCGCGAGAGCTCGCAGTACAACTTGCGGCCAACTCTCCGGAAAAATTGCATCATTGTGTTTACACTATACGACAGTACTTGCGCAAGTACTGTCGCAATTTTTCTCGCAGGTGTAAACCTAGCATAAGAGCACGTATCGCCATTGCCGCTTCCTCATCGTTTGTCATCGACACGAATCCGCATCCTTTGCATTGGTTTGCGCCTTGGCCTTTAATGATTTTTGCACTCTGCACAGCTCCGAAGGGACCAAAAAGTTGCCATAATGTGCTTTCTTCTGTTTCGGGTGCCAAGTTGTGGATGGAGATACTGTAGGCCCGTCCTGCCGGTACAATGCCGGCTGCAGCCGCTGCGATTCCTAGTCCGTTGAGGAGCTGTAGTTGGTGGGAGTTCCATGCCACTAACGCTGAATTCACAAATATTAAACGAGATGTATTATAAAACTGTGATAAAACTTGTAAGTTTAAAAGGCTTCGGCTTATCTTGGGAAACTGCAGGATGTTAGTTTGTGACAGATAATGATTGTGGAGGATCTAGAATGATGTCCGGGAAGCATTCAACGTATGGGGCTGCTGGCACTGTAACTAAAAATTTTAGAGCCGGGATCAGCACCAGCGAGATTCAGGGAAACGTGGAACTCCAAACCAGCACAAACCGGACGTGATCTCCGTCCTTTTTTATTTTTTTGATACATGTCAAATCGCGATTCAGTGGCAGCGAGTAGTTTAAATGTCGCTCACGAGCCGTCAAGTGTTAAGTTATTACACCACACCCCCTAAAGTACGTAAAGAACTTTCAACACCAGATGCTTTTTTAGAGCCTTTATTGCATACCCAACAGTGCAACTTTTGTGAAGATAAAATGTTTAAAGACGAATTCTATATACGAAACGTTTGAAAACCCTTACCACTATCCTTTTCTCGAAGTTTGCTCAATGTAACTTCTATGCTTACTGAGAAAACTTGCTGTAATATGTGAACAGAAAGACGTACATACAGGTCACGATTTTAGTCGGACTTTGTACAGTACCTTGTAATTTATTGTCCAAATTTTCTCTTATATAAATATCTTCTTAATTTCAGGCTGCCTCAAGACCGAAGTTAAACTTTAGAATGAATTTGGCAGCACGAGCCACAGAATTGCTCAAACTATTGCTTAAACATTTTTTAATAGTTTGTTATGACAGTATTATAATTACCGCGTATCATTGAACTTCGAATTTCGAAACCGACGAATTGGCTTTTATTCCGACATAAAGACGGTTGATATTGACCCAGGAAGCCACGGTGCAAGAGGTAAGTTCTCTGAACAATACACTCTACAAGCTACTACCCGCATTTTCTTTGAGCTTAAATAAAGTTGTTAATTTTCGGAGATATAGAAAATGTGTTTTCATTGTTTATTTAAACTTTTTTGAATGCTGGTGAATTTATAGTCATTAATTTTGATGGTTATTAGAAAACTGCATATTACTTCCAGCTACCGTGCGATATTTGGAAGTAAAAATCCTTGTCTTTAGCTTTTACTCTATATTTATATTTTACTCTTTGGAAGTAAGAATTTATTACTCCATGTTTACGACGAGGTAGGCGGCTACGACAATGAAAATGATGAATGATGATGTCGTTGTTGTTGGTGATGATGATGTTGGTGATGATGTTGTTCCTTCTGATGTTGATGATAATGTTGACTACGAACCACTAGGAAGTTTGCCTAGGTTCTCTCATTTATGTTAATTCATGAGAAGTGCGGCTCAAGCAGATTTCCGTTTTTCTCGAAGGAATTGCTTGCGCCGCTGATATGTGAAATTGGCTGCCAGGCGGAGATTTCTCATGAGATGAGGGTCTGTTTGCACCGTGAAGCATGTGCCGACGTTGGGACGTTCTGAGTCGCCACAGTCACTCCCTCCCCAATGAGCTTCACATGCGTCGAAGAGAGTGAAAACGTGACTCTCTTCTTGGATGGTGTAGTGGTTGTTCCGGTAAAATCTGCGCTGGTTAGCTGTTTCCGAGGGCAGCAGAGGTGGTGTTGTGGGTGCCTGTGGAGGTTTTGAGTATGGCTGCTGTGTCGCTGGATGGGCATCGGATTGCTTCAGGTAGGCTGGTTGGAGTTGTTCGTTGGAGAGGGTTTTCGTGACGCCGTTTACGTCTATGACGTAGGTGTTGGCGTTGATCCTTCCCCCGTGTTGTGCGGGTGCATCTGCATATTTGGGGATTATCCCTTTCTACCGGTCTCCAATGGTGTTCTTCACTTTAGTGACAGCACTAATGCTGTGCAAAACTCGAGCTGAACCGAGGACGCAGGCTGTGGAGAGGTTAGTGAGATCGTCCAAGAGGCGCTGTTTGCGCAGATCGATGAGTAGAGCATGATGCTTTAGTGCATCGGCTTCTAGAATGGCTATCTGGACATCTGCTATCACGAATGACCAGTGGAGTGGCCAGTGTAGCCCGAAATCTTGAGTGAGCTGCTGAAATCCAAAGGTTGTGGTGGGAATGCCATTGGCTGCCTGTAGCAAGAGGCTTTGCTTACGAAGAGGCCTGGCGATGGAATGCCTCGGGATGATGGAGGGGGTGGAGCCGGAGTCCACCAGGAACCTGGTTTTTGTGGTGCGGTCGGAGAAACAAAGGCGTATTTCCAAGGTGTTGCCGGCGGTGTCCGCTGCGTACAACGCTGGCAAACCTAGTTTTTCAAGTGGCTAGTAGTGTGGTCTAAGACTGGGAAGAATAAGGCTGCTTGTATCACATCGCTAGGGTCCCGTGCTTAGTGTGATACCAGCAGTGACCTGTGCGACTGCCTGGTCTAGGATTGGCGGAGCGGCCTCGTCGTTGGCTTGCGTTTCTTGACAAGGACCGCTCCCGCAGTGTGTTGGTGCTTTTGGTTGTTGAAATGCGTCTTGAGTCAAGTTTGTTAGCTGCGTAATCGCCAGACGCAAGGCAGCCAACTTTACAGCGAAGAACGCGGTGAGGAGAGACCAAGTGAGGGTGTTATTGGGCATGTGGATGGTTGCACTGACGCGGTCATCACTCCCGGACCCATGTCTTGTGCTTCGTCTGCGACAGCGGCAACCTCCTCAAGCGTTTGATTTTTTGTGAGCAGAAGCATGCGGCACGTTTGATGAGGCAGGAGGTCAAGCCATCTGACACGGAGGACATCGTCGCATACCCATATGCCAGCGAGGGAACACATATACCGTAGGAGCTGTGAAGGTCTCCTGTCTCCGAGCTCGACGCCTGTGAGCAGCTTATGTAGCTGCGCATCAGGTGAGTCTGTGAGGCGGGTGATGATAGCTGCTTTGACCAATCCGTATCGGTCGTGCTGCGGTGGTGCAGGGATAATGTCCACTACATCCGTGACGGTTTTATGGTCCAGCGATGATCCCGTGAGATGGTACTTGGCTGCGTCCCTTACCATTTTGTGCATCTCGAATTGTGATTCCATCTGGAAGAACCTCAACTCAGGACTAGCCCGCCAGAAAGATGATAGCCTGCAGTGGTTGACTACGTTTACCTCCTGAGCCGGTGGTAAACTTCTGGCTGGTGGTGCGTCCAACTACCATTATTGTTGCAAGTTGAGGTCACCACTTTGGAAGTAAAAATCCTTGCCTTTAACTCTATATTTTTATTTACTCTTTGGAAATGACAGAATTGATTACTCCTTTTTGTTTACGACGAGTTGCGCAGCTAGGACGATGAAGACGATGAATGATGATGTCGTTGTTGTTGATGATGATGATGTTGGTGATCATATCGATGATGTGATGAAGCTGATGATGTCGATGATGATACTGATGTTGTTGCTGCTGATGTTGATGATAATGTTGACTACGAACCACTAGGAAGTTTGCCTAGGTTCTCTAATGTATTTATCTAAATTCATGAGAAGGTAGAAGAGCGGCTCAAGCAAATTTCCCTTTTTCTCGAGGGAATTGCTTTTGCCACTGATATGTGAAATTGGCTGGCAGGCGAAGATTTCTCGTGAGACGAGGGTCTGTTTGTGCTGTGAAGCGTGCGCCGACGTTGGGACGTTCTGAGTTGCCACAGATATAAAAAGTATATAGTAATTATCACGTTGAGATTGCGACGACGGGAACTGGGACATTCGAGATACAGCTGCGTGGCTGAACGGACGTAATTCGTGTTCGAGTAAAGTGGTTGTGAACTAAATCAATTTCTACCCAAAAGTTGTGAACCCTTGTATGTTAAGTTGTGTACTTTGTTAACTTAATAAAAGATAATTAAAATATTAAATCAGAAGCGGGATTGATTATATCCAACAACGCGGCTTGAAAGGTGCAGGAAATATAAATGCACTAACCGAGTATCTGGAGTCGGCGTTGAGGGAGATCAGAGTTGATCCCAATGGGTTTTTGTTTGAGTCGCTACAAGCAGAGTCTACGCTACTGAAAAAACTTCGTCGAGGTGAAACAAACTGCAATAGAATCGGGATAGATATTGCAGCAATAGATGTAATCGTATATATCAGTAACATATTAACTTACCGAGAAACTGAAAAATTCATTTAAAACCTTTTGCACATCAACTTATACCTCATGTTCAGAAATGGTCGATCTAAGTAACGTTTTAAGCCGACGCAGTGTTGAGTATTGTTCATTTGTTGCGTTGGTGACAGAAAAATAGCCATAGCGCGGAGAATTTGATGCTCATTCGCAAATAAATACGACAAATATCGAGACTTTCAAGTGAATTTTTTATGTCCTTTCTGGCAACGAATCTTCACCAAATCTGATTTTCACTAATTCAGATGTCTTCAGAATTGTCATCAATAAATTGAGAAATATTGTGCAAATAATTGCACACATGAAGTTTCATTTCCTATTTTCATTCTAAAATTTTGGTACATTTTACTACCCCCTGGACCCTCTGATGCATAAAATGACCCTTTTCTTTCAGATTCTTATAGCTTCAATCAAGAGCTTTCATTTCATAGCCAACTCGACTACCTTAAACAATTTTTTAATTTTTGATAAGACCTAAACTTTTGAGAGACCATTATTTCTGACCATTCCACAAAGTTTGAGCGTTCTTGCTTCTACAGTTTCCGAGGAAACTTGCTGTGACGAACGGACAGACAGACAGACAGACAGACAGTCCTTTTATAAGGACCTAAAAACAACCAGTGCCACTCCTGGAAAGGAAGGATTCCTTGCGCACCAATATTTCAATTGGAATATTGTCAAGGAACCATTCCACGCCCCGAAGGACTGTTAAGAAGGATTAATTGATCAAGAAGATTTAATATTAGTATAAACCATATAATTATTAGTGATAAGTAAGGTTAGGGATAATGTTAAAAGGAAGCTGCTATATAGATTCTTCGCCACCGAAGTTCAACTCCGCTCCCATGATGAGGATTGGCAGAAACTTTCGGAGCTAGGGAAGCGCAACCTCCCAAAAAACAATTCTGAGGTGCACAAAGATATCCTGCGCCAATTCAAGGAACAACTAATTATCCATCGCATCAACAATCATCGCAACCACCCCAATCTCAACGACCTTAACGACAAGACCATCCAGATGGTCCCGGTGGTGGAGGCGGTCCAATCAATAAGCATTTTTATAGTAATAGCAGGCCTAATAGGTGCGGTATTTATCAAATCCCAACGAGAAAATATCGTGGAAGGTTCAACAGGCAATCAACGAAATGAGTATAAAAGATGAAGGTTGTAATGTTGAATGAAAATCAATGAAAGCTGTTCAATGCAACAACTTCAACCACATTGTGAACAACAAGAAATATCATAATAAGCAAACAATGATAAAACAGACTTTCAACAAAGGAAAGTTCAACAAAATTGTCTTTAATTTAAGTATATATATATATATATATATATATATATATATATATATATATATATATATATATATATATATATATATATATATATATATATATATATATATATATATATATATATATATATATATATATATATATATATATATATATATATATATATGCATTGTCACGTGTGATGGTTCGCGGCCAATAAATATAATGTTCCGGGAAAGTGAAAGCGCACTGTCTTTTAAATTAGGTTAAAAGAGTTTATTTACTAAGAATGCACAATCATTAATTTCACTATTTTTACAAAGATTAATTAAAATGTTATTTTTCACTTGTCTACAAATTTATATTCCAACTGTCAATATCACGAAAATCACTTCACTATTAATCAATACCGCCTTTACTTCGCGCTCCTCTATATCGCAGTTTTACTATCGCGGTTTTACTATCTCCCCTATTTATTCAGCTCGGCTTTATATAGGGTCTCTAGTCATTCAATCCATTTCTCGTATATTGGCGAATGTTCTGACGAGAACTACCTGAAATATTCGAGCAATTCTGAATGGCCGCAGTGACGTCACTTTCAGATATTTGATCACGCATGGTGGATTCTTGTGCTTTCGAGTACATTCGTTTATTGATCATGATGTTATTAATAGTTGTGACAACAATTGTGACAGTAGCTCGCAGAATTGTTTGCACATGTAACACCGCCCCCACCTCAGTTCTTTTCGCCCCGAAAACATGTGTCACCAGTTGTAATTAAGCCTCCCTGGATATAATACGGGGCAAGGCTGTCCAAGTGCACGGTTTTCAGTTTGGCTCTCGGCTTACGGTGTTCCTGTATGCGATAAAAGACGTCATTTATTCGCTTTTGTAACCCAGTAGGGTCCCGTGACTTGCCGATCTTGTGCAGTCTTACCTGCACAAGATCGGCAAGTCACGGTCTCCCGATTGTCGGTTTTGCCCAGGAGAGGAGGACAATGCCTGTCACACATTTTTTGCGTGTACCAAATGGGCTAGGCTGCGAAGGGAACTCTACAGGGAGACGGGAGAGCTCACCCCGGATAATATAGTTGCGGTGATGCTCGAATCGGTTGACAAATGGAACCAGGTGGCACATTATGCTCGGGCAGTCCTAAAATATAAAAGGGACTCACAGCAGCCGGAGGCACTGGGGCTGGGGGATCGCTCTTCTGGCAATTCCTCTTCCCCCCTCCCCTCCCGCTAGGAAAGGGACTCCCCAGCTTGAAGGCGCCCCACGGCGTAACAAAACGAGACCTGGCCCGAAGTAATGTGTCAAACGGTTCCAGGCTAGGTTCTCAGATTGACAGGGGAGGTGTTTAGTGGGTAGTCCAAAGGTATCCTCCATGGGAGTCCCACACTGCCAGACTCGGCGGGCATAAATGCCTTCACCTCCCTACCACAAAAAAAAAAAAAAAAAAAAAAAGGGTCCCTCCCAATTATGCTGCAACTTCGGAGACGTTCCCTTCCACCGTTGTGGGTTTTAAAGCTACACCAAGTCATCTTGCTGGAAGCAAGTAGAGTTTGCCTTTAGATCATACCTGGTCTTCATGCGATCAGTAGCCGATTCGAGGTGTTTTCGCACTGTATGATTTGTCTGGTTCAATCGTTGCCTTAGTTCACTTGCGTACTCCGAGATCGTTTGGGGTTTCTCAGGCGGTACTCCGAACTTTATATCAGCCGGCAGACGAATAGTCTTTCAAAAATGACTTTGGCTGGGGCCTTTGCCCGTTGTTGCGTGCCCAGCAGCTCTGTTTGCCTTCAAGAATAATGGGATGTGCCGATCCCAATCCGTTTGGTTCTCGTCAGTCATCTTGGCCAGGTGTTTATTGAGCGTGCCGTTGAAACGTTCGACCATTCCATCGGATTGGGGATGAAGCGGTGTTGTCCTCGTTTTCCGTATTCCCAGCAGCTTGCACAATTCGCCAAAAACTAGTGACTCAAAGTTTCGGCCTTGATCCGAATGAAGTTCGTAAGGTACGCGGTACCTACTGACCAAATTTCAGCTACAGTAGTTGCTTCTATTATGGCTGGGTGATGAAAGTGACTAGTTGGTATGATGAGACAATAATAATACACACGTTAATTGATACATATTTGTATTGAACACAATAGACATGTTACATCGGGAAAGGCCGATACGAGACTGACTGTCAAAGGAACGGCACATAGAAAATAACGATTCACAATAGCTTCCTGGTTGGGAATGGGGTAGACCTTGCGCCACTTGCTGAAATAATCGACCACAACCAGCGTGTATCGATTTCCCTATTCGGATTCAGGAAAGGATCCTGCGATGTCAACAGCAATCCTTTCAAACGGTACTCCCACCTTATAGGTTTGCATATGTCCCCTCAGTCGTCGCTTTGGACCTTTGACGGAAGCGCAAATTGTGCATCTACGACACCAGTCCTCTACGTCTTCTCGAGCGTGGAGCCAGTAGAACCTCTTCCGCAATTTCGCTTATGTCTTGTTAACACCAAGGTGGTCTCCCGAGGATCCTTCGTGCATTTCCTTAACCACATCGTGGATTCGGCATTTGGGAAGTATGTATAGTTTGCATCCTATAGAAGCTGCCATCCGCCGTTTCACTTTTCCGCTTGAGTACGCCACCCTCCACCTGAAGGGAGTTCCATTGTGCCCAAAAGCTTTTCAGAGTTGCGCCTCGAAACGTCCTTCCACTCAGGTCGCCCAGTTGTCCATAGCAATCGTCCGATGTCTTCATCGGCTAGCTGGCTGTTTCGAATCTCCTCCAATGAACAACCTCCATCAAATCCGGCCGTTATGAATCGCAGATCAACGGTCGGCTCCTTTTCCTCAATCCGTCGGCAATGCTTGCAATTAGCTGGACATGGACGACGAAATAGGGCGTCAGCATTTCCATGAACTCCACCCTTCCGAAGAAGAGTTTTGTAGTCGTATGACTGCAATCTTTCGATCCATCTCGCAGCTTGTCCCTCGAGGTTTTTGAAGTTAAGCAGCCATATGTGCGATGCATGGTCTATTCAAAGAACAAATTTCTGGCCATATAGGTACTTGTGGAACTGCTTGGTTGCCTCTATTATAGCCAATAGCTCCTTCCTGGTCACGCAGTAATTCCTCTCACTTTTTGAGAGAACTTGACTATAAGACAAGAGGACTTTTTCTTCGCCCTTGATCTGCTGGGAGAGTATAGCTCCAATCCCGCCGTTGCTCGCATCGGTGTCAACTACAAACATTTTTCCGGGTTTTGGATATGCCAGCACGGGTGATTCACACAGCTTCTCCTTCAAGGTCTCAAAGGCTGCCGGCATTGTTCATTCCAGACAAACAGACGATTTTTCTCGGTTAGCTGATGGAGACACTTGGCTATTTTTGCAAAGTCTTTGACGAATCTTCGATAGTAGGTTGCGCTTGTTGTTTGGTGTTGGCCAGCTTTTCACGGCTTCAATTTTCTCGGAGTCTGTTTTGACCCCTTCTGCTGTTACAATGTCTCCCAGGTATTTTACTTCAGCTGTGAAAAGGGTACACTTGTCGGGACTAAGTTTCAAATTCGCCAGTCGCAATCGGGAGAAAACCTCTTCTAAGTTTCGCACATGCTGTTCGAACGTTCTCCCGATAAAATGATCTCATCTCAGTACACCAAGCCCGTTTTCTAGGTTAGGCCTCGTAGCACGTATTCCATCAAGCGTTCGAAGGTGGCTGGTGCATTGCAAAGCCCAAATGGCATCACCACAAATTGCCACAATCCGGTCCCGACTGAAAATGCGTTCTTCTCTTGGTCCTTCTTGTCGATTTCTACCTGCCAGTAGCCACTCTTGAGATCGAGTGTAGAAAACCATTTTGCGTCGGCTAAAGTGTCCATGATGTCGTCGACGCGTGGGAGCGGGTAACTATCTTTCTTAGTGACGTCGTTAAGCTGCCTATAGTCGACACAAAAATGAGTACTACCAGCCTTTTTCTTTACTAGAACTACTGGCGCGGCCCATGGGCTGATAGAACGCTCGATAACACCTTGTTTTTCCATGTCCGAGATCAATGGGCTCACTTCTCCTTGTTTGGCTATAGGAAGACGTCTCGGTGCTTGTCGAATCGCCTTCGCTCCCTGTGTATCTATGACGTGAGCTACCATACTCGTTCGGCCTTGGTCATCCGGGCTAGTGAGAAGATGTTACTATTCTTGGTGACCAGATCAGAAGCGTGCTTGAATAGCTGCTCTGGCAATTTGATCTGCTTCAATATTGCAGACGTGAGTTCCCGGGCTTTGTCTGGGTCTTGCCTCTTTTTCCAATGATGGTCGTGAGTAGTTTCCAAAGAGGTGAAGGTGGAAACAGGCTGACAGCTGCCGATGACTTCTCCCGCTTGATGCTTGTGATTGTCTGCGGTGTTAAGGACTCCTTAGAGATCTTACAAGGGTTCGTCCTACAATCAAATTGCGTAATGCCAACGTCTTCATTAGCTCTTTCAGATAAGATCGGGGGTCTCCACAATCACCATCAAGCTTGGCCCATACAATGCACTCGGAAAATTTCGGTACATCAGTGTCGGTACATACTACCACATTCATTTTGGGAATTTGGACACTGGGATCCTTCATCAATACTTCGACATTCCGCCATTTCAATACCCGTTTGCCCAAATCCAACGTGATTCTATGTGGTCGCAGATAATCCATTCCGAGAATGCAGTCATCCATAATGTTCGCGACCAGAAAATTATGTCCGAACGCAAGGTCTCCCAACTGTATCTGGAGGTTGACCTCTCCATGGACAGGTGCAGTTTCTGCCGTAGCTCTCCGTCGTGAGAAAATCCTGCCCTTGTGAAATAGTTGTTGCCTCACTAGGTCTGATCGGATAGGTAATACAACGCTGCGGAATCAGATGTAATGAAGTACCCACATTGCCAATTTCAAGACGAGGTTTTTTACAAAAAAGTGCCGAAGATCCATCCTTTTTCAAAAATTCACGTGGAGTGCACTGTGAATACAATTGAACCCATACCATAATTGTAACTACTTCCTCCATATAATGAGAAGCGTCGCAACGCGGTATGTTGTTCTTCTCATTGCAGAGAGCATTTCAGGCATGCCGCTTCGGTAGAAAGAAGATAATACAGCTGAACGCCAAGTACCCCCCGTTTGTTTGAAATTGCTTGCGCTTACAAGTTAAGGGCAAAGATGGTTTATTGAAGGAGATAGTATACAGTGGTAATGTACTGAGGGAAAGGGAGTTATATGATACAACATAGGTCCTGGCATTACGCTAACATCCCACTATGGGCGCGTGCCTATTGCTTCCGTTACATTTAATTTTTATAGATCTCCTAGCATGATAATTATTAATGCGCTGATCTGTATCAAATATTGGAGCGAAAAAATATTCATCTCCGTTACATTTAACAGGGTCTTTCATATTAATGTTAATTAATTTTATGGCACAATGATCTTGAAAACGATCTTTCATATCAATGATAATAATTAAGTTCAATTCATGAAATTTTAAAGATCAACAGAAATGAAGTACTTTCAACGTGCAACTATATTTTATTGTTTTAAATTAATTTTATTATTTTAAATTAAATATTTGACACTTGTTATAGGAATTAAACAAGTAATAATTCCGACTATAAATGATCGGTTTAAAAACAAAAAAAAAAAACAACAAAGAAACCGACTTCAAATGTGCTAAAAAGGATGAAATAATTTTGAACAGTATCAATACCAATTTTCTCGTTTCAAATATGAAAATTTTCTGATTTCTGCATATTTATGTAATCAAAACGAGAAAATTAATTTGGCATCGAGCCCAAAAAAAGGTTTCATTCTTTTCAGCTTATTTCGAAGATAGTTTTCTTTTTTTGTTAAAAGCTTTTCAATATCACTATTTTCAGTGAATAGAAGGCGTTATCGGTGAAGTGAGTACTCAGTTAAACTATTGATTTAAGAAGGAATTTTTGTATTCAGAACCATTTTTAAAATAACTGGATTTTATACCTTACCCGCTGGATCGAATTATAGGGCGAGCTTTTTGAAATGACAAAATCGAAACTCAGCACTGCTTCGCGAAATGAAAATGTGAACGCCCTTTTTTTATTCCAAAATGTAAACAAAACGAAACGCAACGCACCCCAAAATACGCCTGTGATTTCGTTTCATTGCAATATCGATTCAAGTTCACGTGCAATAGAACCGCAAACAAACGAAAAAAGTTGTGTACCGTATCTGTATTCGTGGATCTAGACACTTTTAATCCGTATCCGTGGAAATTTATTTTTTTGTGATGCGCATTGTTTTAGTGATAATACATAAAAACAGCAAGCATTTTTGGGATAAAAAATTTGTAGAGGCCTCACAGTTTTTAGATACATTTTATTTTACTCAAACATTATCAAACCATAATTTATTGAACTTTTTGCTAAAGGATCCTCATGGGATGGGGTTCAAACCCCCAAACACCCCGGCCGCACGAGCATACAACATTGCAAGCTAAAACTATATGCATATCAAGGTTAGTATTCTGAACACCGAGTCCCAGGCGCAGGTTTTTTTGGGCTTTAGCACTACGGCCCCTTTCGGGTCTTCGCTTACAGATAGTTAGAGTATCTTATTATCTTGATTGAATGTATCGGTACTTGAGAAAGTGATATGGTCAGTACCATACATTGGCCCTTGATCCGTCCAACGAGCTGCGAAACGTTCTGATCTTAAACCACTTTGTTTCATAGTACCGGCTTAGGTTTACGAGGACTTAACTAATACCATCTGTAATGGATCAGATCGTAAACAGAGGGTTGAACATACATGGTTACATATTCCAGCAACGTCCAAATTTAAAGCAAGGTGTATTTTAGATGCTAAGTAAGCCTTTTATATTTAGGAGTCGAAGCCAACAAAATAGACTTTGACAGTTGATTAAATGAAGCAAAAGTACACCAGTCTCAAAAAAGCCTGAGCTTAAGAGGTGTCTACTTCAAAAGTGCGCATAACTTCACGTACTTAGAGCTTGATGTTTATAGAAAAGATCTTGCTATAGATAAAAGCTACTACACAGGAAAAATGCGTTTCGCATATACAAACCAATGAATAAATCTGTGCTGCTGTATGGAAACGAAGCATGGGCCCTAACAAATGATAACGAAAGAGCCCCAAGTGTGGTCAAACTCCAAGTGTAAAGGAGAATCTTCGGCTCATGGAGAATTTTTTACAATAAATAGAATTACCATACCACTCAACTACATTCTCAAGATTCACTTATGCTTGTATGCGTAAAACTACACAAATTGTAATAGGTTAGCCATAGAATTGGAAGAGCACCGATCGTACAAAGAAACGTTTAAGGCTAGAACAGACGGGAAGCATCTGGGAAAAAAATTAAGGAAGCGACGGGAGGGGTCGGTGGAAGTTGACAGCAGATTCCTCCAAGGAGGCGTGATTTTGCAGACGATGGATGCAACGTCATTGATGATGATTATATTTAAATAACTGTTTTCAAAGCTACGGACAGTTTCATTTTTTACAAAAGAGGAACAAGCAGTATGCTGGCTGCTAAATAAAATTGTCAATGATATAAAATCATCCTATTTATGTAGTTGGGATTCGTCGCATTTGATTTCTAAAAATAAAGACTCTTTCTCTATTTTAATATCGATTCTATTTGTATGATATAAAAAGTTAGGCTTATCAAATCACATATTTTCATGAATATATAATAAATAATGTATAAACAAAAACACAACTGATACATAAAATTAATAGAACATTATAAAACTTTTCCCTTAATAAAATCAACATGTAGACAAAATGGTATAACATTTAATTAAAATCAATTTCATTGCGACCATAATTTGTATCTTTTAGATAATATAGACTTTGATCATTTATTAAAGCTGTTACAATTCTGCGGAAACCTAAAAGAGATGCAAGTTTATATCTTAAACTAATGGATTGCACTAGTTCGATAATATTGGCCATATTTTCTTCCATTGCTGAGGTGACATTTGAGAGCACTTGAAAACTGATTAAAATGGAATTTTAATTATAAACTTTTATTACATGAAACCGTATGGCATGCTTACCTTTTAACAATATTTTCGATTGTATTATCAGTAAGGTCGAAATGATTGCAATAGTCTTCAATGTAATTTTTCCGATTTAATACAATGTACTGGTTGAGAATCGCTTCTGACCAATTGATATCTATTGAATATGCGCGCTGCATGATTAAAGCTTGAGGGACGCTAGATATAATAAAAATATTATAAATTATTAAAATATATAAATGGTAAATACTCATTACATATGTAAAGAATATTTTCCGGATTCACACAAATTACCTTAAGTCACTGTTAATCAATTCCCTGAAGACATTTGGTTTGTAAATAGTTAGCACACAAATGCAAGTTTCTTCATTTGCCAGTAATGCAGAGTTGATTAAATGACTTTGCATTGCCCCTAGTTCAGCTTGGGCTATATTCTTTTGAGCAAGTTGTAATTTATTATCCATGAGATAAGCTTCAGTGGCGTGAGTGAAATTTTGGATTGCGGAACCCAACTCAGCGAGAAGTTCACTTGAACAATGCAGTTTTGGCTTCTCGATAATTTTCGTTTCCTCTTGATTTCTCGACATAGCTGAATCCTTCACAACTTGAAAATTTGATATAATTTTGGCAATAATAGAATTGGCTTCAGTCTCCCACATTTCTGCCTGCTCTTTAAACATTGAAAAGTGAAAAGCAGTTAAACGATAGTATTCGCGGTTTTGAGGGCATATTTCATGGATATATTGAATAATTGCTTGTCGAAGTCCTTTTGCCTTTTGTTCATCGAATTGACCCAACAAAGATTCGAATTGATCGTTACTTATTAAGGTATCTATGCAATAATACATTTCTCGATATCGCCCGATACCGGTAAGCATTCGTACAATCAAATTCCATGACTTCGCAGTACTCAAAATAGAATTTAGCATTTTCGCACGGTTTAGAACATTTGCAATACCTTCCATGGAAAGTTCATGCACAAAACATTCATGGGCCTTAATAAGTAACTCGATGTATATTGTATTTTGCTTCTTATGCGACAGAACCTATGAAAGAAATTATTTCAATCTATAACAAACACCTTGATTAAATAAAGCTACCTGAGATGTTCCGGAATGATTACTAGGCAGGCCGTACTGGCGAATTATGTCTCGCAAACTATCAAATGCGTTTACTATTTGCTGATTATCTTCTAAATCACGTTCATAATCTTTATTGTCTTGGTACTTTCGATATACTTTGAGTGCATCACAATAATCAAGTAGACAATTTCCTAAAAGGATTGTGTTGGGACTTAGTTCTAATACCAAATGGAAATCCTTTTCTAAATCTAATCCCCAAAGATTATTTTCAATTGCTGGCAGCGTTGGACTAAGAATGTAGAAGCGGGGTCGGATAACGGCTGTCGCAATTTCTGCAGAAAGGAAATCGGCAACCTGAAAATACCAAATAAATTATATAGGAGCCTATGAAAAAATGTAACGAAAATTTTGAGAATATAATTTTTAAATTGCTTGTTACAGTTTCATCTCGAAAAGCCGTCGGGCCTCGCTAATTTTGGTATGCAGTCGCGTTTCGATTCGCTTGAGTCATCTTCGGTGTGCGAAGGATGTGTGGAAGTTAATGACTTTATATAGGTGAAGGGCGGGTTAAGCCCAACAAATAGCAAACAAAATAAATGACTTGATACTGATTTAAACCAGAATTCAATTTAAATGGAAAATCTCAATTGAAAAAATTTTATTTTTGGCATGGAGGTTTCGAGATGCGCTCATATTCTCGCCAAGCATTAGCTTATGGATATATCGACGCTAAAAATGTTAGCATTGACTCTACATACATAGTATATAATTTGTATACAAAAAAAGGAAAAACTGATTGCCAAAAAATGAATAAATAAATAAAAATTATATGCAATTATTTTTAATGATTCCGTTTAAATCCGAAATATCTGATTACAAAATGTGGTCTCTATAGATAAGTACTTTTGAGAAAGTTGTGGTGACACAATATATAAAGGGTGATTCATTATGAGGTTTGATTTTCAATAGATTCTACGTCTAGCCTTCGTTGCGTATAGACGTGTTTTTAATTCGCTCCTGTCAAGTTTTCAAAAAATTAAATTAATTTTTTAAAAAGTCAGGACAAAGCTGATTTTGGTTTTATTGGAAAAAGCTTATATCGCCGAAAGAATCGACCCACGGAATCATATTGAATATTATTTTACGTAGATAAATCAAGAAAAGCAAATAATCCAAAGACTAATTCGGGACTGCTGGCATGGAGGAACTCGACGGCTTTTCATCGTTAGGGCGGCAATCGTCAATAAAAGGAGACATCACCAGGAAAGCTCCGTAGATGGCGGACGTAAAACCCAAATAGATGAAAACCAACAAAAAGTGATTCAACTTCGACATGAAAATCAAGAATTAAGACTAGGACTAGAATCCCTTGCAGATCTGCTCACAAGAGGGATGAAGACTCAAGATGCAGAACTGCTAAATCGAATCAATAAGGGAACTAAGGCGAAGAAAGCTGTAAAGCAAGCGATCCCAGAAGTAAACTTAAGTGCTGGAGGCGCTAATGACAGCCAAAACTATTGTCGCGTGTTATGGTTCGCGGCCAATAATTTTAATGTTCCGGGAAAGTGAAGACGCAATGTCTTTTAAATTAAGTTAAAAGAGACTATTTACTAAAAATGCACAATTATTAATTTTTGACTATTTCACCAAATTTTACTTTAACTTGTCTAACAATTTTTATTTCTACTGTCTATCACTTCACAATCAATATTGCTCTTAATTCGCACTCCACACTATCGCAGTTTTTACTATAGCGGTTGTAATGAATCCCCCCATTCAATCAGCTCGCCTTTATATTTCTCGTATATTGGCGAATTGACTGGAATATTCGAGCAGCTTAATGAATGGGCAGTGACGTCACTTTCAGATGTTGGTCTTGCTTGGCGGGTTTTCGAGTACATTCGTTTGTTGATGTTCTTAATGGTTGTGAAAACAATTGCGACAGTAGCTCACAGAAATATTTGTACATGTAGCACTATTATGCAGCGCTGGACGGACTACAACAAGAAATGGACGTTGAAGAATGTATTGAAGGTAATTCTAATCAAGATAACGACGTTAATTTTATTCAGTACCTAAAAAATAAAAACAAGAAGAAGAAACCAGCTCGCATTTCTGCTGGTTCCTCTCAAAAAGCTTCCAAAAATGCAGAAAAAGTTCCGCCAATTTACGTGTTCAGTCAAAGCGGAAAAGATATGGTTCGGCTATTGGCAGTCGAAAATAAATTAACCAATTTCGAGATCAAAAGAGTTAATGCTGAAAAATTAACAATTAGAACGAAATCGCTGGTTTATTTCAAGTTGGCTAAAAGTGCGTTGAATTCTGGCGAGGTCCCACACTTTACCTATACCCCAAAAAGTGAAAAGAATCAGACCGTTTTGTTGAAGCGCTTGGACTGCGGAGAGGATACCGTCGATCTTCTTCAAATGCTAAAGGAAGCTGCATCTAAAATTGAATTTATTTCCGTTAAAACCTTCGCGACAAGAAGATCGACAGTAGATAAGAGGAATTTACCCCTTTGCTTGGTACGGACTTCAAATAAGAGCAGTCTAAGTGTCCTTCAACAAATCAGCGGAGTTGACGGTCCTGACGTCGAGTGTCACCAACAGATTGATCCGTCGCTTGGTGCGACTATATGCCTCTGCTTTTTGGACCGCGCTCACCACTTCTGCAATCGCATCAATGGTAGACGTCCTGCTCTAAAGCCATACTGCCGAGGAAATCGGTCCCCAGCAGCACGAATCGCGTCAGTGAGTCTTGCCTTGATGAGTTTCTCTAGCACTTTCCCAGCCGTGTCTAGCATGTTTAACGGGCGGTATGCAGACGGCGATTCGGGAGTTCCCTTTCCCTTGCTGATCAGCACGAGCCTCGCCCCCTTCCACCGTGCCGGGAAAACCCCGTCCCGTAGGCAAGCGTTGAATGTGCTGAGCAACAAGTCAGGACAATGGTGATAGACAAGCTGCAACATCTCTGCTGGAATACCATCTGGACCTGGAGCCTTCCTCGCTTTCAGCGAAAGGACTGCCTCCTCCAGTTTCGGCTGTGTGAAGAGTGAAAACTCGACTGCTGTTTTACCATGGACAGCGTCAACACGGACGGGTTGGATGGGGAAGAGCACTATCTCGTCCATCTTTTCCGTATCATATATACAAGGTTCCGTAGGGCACCAAGCTTCCGCATAACTAACTTGTAGCCAAGGCCCCACGGATCCTTGTTCACATTGTACACTAGATCTTCCCCAACAGCGTGCTTTGCTGTTGTTGATCAATTTGCGAAGGCATTTCCTGGCCGACTTATATGTTGCTACCCGGTTGCGTGCCTCGTCACGGTTGCGTGCCCGCTGAGCCTCACGCCGAAGCTTGTCACACTCCCTTCGCTTTTCAGCGATTTCAGTTGACCACCAGTACACTGGGGGCTTGCCGTGCCGGGGTTTTCGACCGGGCGTGGAGCTTTGCACGCAGTCGTAATGATGCTCATAGTTGATTTCACCACGTCTTGAGCTGCAGCACCTGCTGTGAGCACCTCGACGAACCTCTCGACGTCCATTGTTCCGATGTTTCTTCCAATTGTAGAAAGCCGAGAGCACAGAGGTCACGAGACAACATCACAGATCTCAAGTAGAATGCACTGATGATCACTGGCTGAGTAGTCCTCTAATACTCTCCAATTGTGTATCCTCCGTACTAAGGACTCCGAGGCGAATGTAACGTCCGGTATGGTTCCTTCACAGCCAATATGGCGGAAAGTCGGCTTATTTCCGGTGTTTAGTGCGAGGTGCACCATCCTGGCCTAGGATTCGCCCCATTCGATTGCTTTAGCGTTGAAGTCGCCCACAAGGAGCACGTTCCCGTCTGCGTTCGAGACAGCGCCCTCCAAGGCATTAAGCTTGGCTTGGAAAGATGATATCGGTTCGTTCGGCGTTAGGTACACTAGGAGCTTCTCTAGTTCAAGGAGCCCAATCTTTACTGCTTTGGTGATTATTGGCGAGTCACATGCAGATTGTATTCTTTTTAGAACATCTCCCGCTTTTCGGAATAGTCTTTCTTCTTCATGTCGCTGGGCGGCAATTGTACTTTGCGACCATCGTCCTTGGGGGAGGTTATCGGCTTCTGTTTCCGAATACAGTACTTCCGCCACATTTTCGACGTTGGCGATGAAATCACACAACGTCGCTTTATTTGCCTGGTCACTCGTTTCTTTTCCAGCCGTAATCCTCTCGTTTACTTCAGGATGGTTCTTTACTATTTCGGGATTTACGACCCTTACTTCAATCGCTTTGGTAGCGATCCCAACAGTGACCATCAAAATTCTCGAAATCCTAAATATTTTCCTCCGCCGCTCGAATATCTGTCGCGTCCTGCAGGGTTTCCCGATTTATTTTTTTAGGACTCTCAAGCGTTCACATCATTTTTTTGCTGCGCCCGAACGCTGCAGGAATCTCAGTCTGGACCAAACTGTCTGTTAATCTCCGTTTTTCGTCCGTCTTTACTGTCATTGTATTAATCGTCGTTTTGGCATCGTTAGTACTGCTCCCGATGTACTGTCAACATCGTGGCTGTAGCCGCTGGTTGCGTCGTCGTTATTGTTATTTTTGCATTTTTTTGGGTTCTTTTGATCTTTTTTTTAGGGTTTTTGGTTGCTTGGATCCCCCTCGGAGCCGCTATCTCCGTTCGTGTGTGTTGGCACAAGCCCTTATGGGGACAAGTGTTCAGAGCCAGACCAGCGCTAATCGGGAGTCCGTCTCAACCGAACCTACCCATCAACCCAATGGTGCGAATTTCAAACGTACTCCGAGGCCTGCCAAGGTTTTACCGGTACGAAGACGGTATGATAGTTGAATTGGAGCCATTCACACACGAGTATCACCTCGGCGCTACTGTGCAAAGCAACTAGGTCCATACCATCATATCCGCCAGCCCAAAGCATTAATTCTAGTTCATTGTCCAAAGCGTAGTTCAGATCCAGTCAGGATCGCCACGCCACTGACAATAATCCGCCAGTCGTTATGACGTTGACGGTTCGGAACGCTTCCTTAAACCACTCACTGTCACTGAACTGCGTTTGAGCAATTGGCAGCAATTTTTCGTGCTCTGTTTTGCGTTTGTCGGTTCGCAGTGGCAGAGTGGATCGTGTGAGGAGTTCCAAATTGAATCTCAAACGGTAAATTTTGAAAGTGAATTTCAGAAATGCGAAAGAGGTTTTTTCGAACTGTGAAATTTATCACGACTTCATTTTTAAGGCTTGTCATCAGTCACTTACGGGGATACCATTACACGGAAAATCTCATCGGTCTGGAAACTATTCGGCGGGCAGTGCACGTGTTTGAATGCCGTTTCCCACGTAGCGGGAAAGAAGTGAGGTTTGGAGGGTCGATCGGCCTAACGCAATTCAGAATACGGACAAGAGAGTGGACACCAATGCAACAAAGGGAGACAAGAGATTGTCCGAAAGGAGTGCCATGTAAGTGTGTCCTTGGAATTTGCACCTAGCTAGAATGTTTGGTTATTTGCATCGTACGATGAAAATTAAATAGCGTACTTTCTTCAAAGTTCTATCAGAGCGGATCAATTTACGGCAGACGGAGATGGAAAATGGATCGCCCGAGTTAGAGACATAGATGCCTTGCCGAGAAAGGTGACACAGTGACGGATAAAGTTATAGATGATATTTGGAGGTTATTAAGTAAGTGATATGATGAAATATCGGCAGTCGCCATCATTTTAGACAACATTCATCACCGACGACGAAATGTAAGCAGAAAAGTAAAAATTGACGGATATTTGACACAAATGAACAGGGAGGTAGATTTCATGAGTGTTCCAAACTTGGGGCTGAGCAGCTCAATTTATTCTATGGAGTGATACAAGGCAGCTTTAACAAAAAAAAAAAAAAAATATATTTACTAGGCGTAGATGAAACAAAAGTAACGTCTTCACTTAAGAAATGATATTTTCTTAACCTGCTCCTGACTCTCTGCATTTAATTTAATTTACCACAAGTGAGAAAATCACATTTAAATGGGACAGGACACTTTCAATACCATCGAAACATAGTTTTCTGCTCTGAATCCATTAGCAAGTGAAATTCCTGAAGATATTCGAACGACCAAATCGACATATTTGCCAATATGGCATGAACTGAATCATCACGAGCAAAGTGAATTGATTAATAAAACTCTAATCAAAAATGAAAGCACCCATCGATACTTCAAAAGCTATTCTCCATCGATTTCTGCTGTCTTAACAAAATCATCTGTGATTTCGGTCGAAGCACATGAACCTGAAAATGAAGGACATGCTGCGCGATTACTTGATTTTGAAAATCAAGTCTTCGTGACGAGGTTCACACGTTTGATGGTGAAAATTTGATATCCTACAGCCGACAAAATACGGGCCAAAAATTCATTAGAAAACATTTTTACGCAACAACACTCATAATTAATAATAAATATAAAAATAGTAACAGAATTAATAACGATTTTACTATGAAATTAAAACAGAACTTATAAGAAGTGAATTAAGAGTTCAGTAAGCAAAAAGACATAGGCCAATTTCTAAGGTTCTAGAAAAGTATAAAATTAATTCGAAAGTAAAACAAAACGTCGTGTACAGAGGAATGTAAATGATAGGAAAAATTTTTAATGGAATTTTTAGAGCCCTCATGCCAGTCAAAACAAAAGGTAACAGAAGATATTGAGATCAATAGTAGTTTCAGTTTTTTCTCTGTTTTCTTAATTACAATACTATTTGTAAGTGCGTTACAAGTAGGTACAGTTGATTAAAGAGACTTAAATTAGTAGAATGATTTTTAATAGTTGAAGTTGTTAGGTCTTTCGTAGACTTTAGTTGTAATTGATACGTGAATTTACTACTCATGCCCAAGAATACAGGAAGTTAATTTCAGTATCGACATACCGCAATCGGAACTTGCAATACAATACTCAATATCTTCGAACACTACCTACTTGATCCTGTTATCAATAGTAAAGTACGAACACAAACCCAGGCAACTTAGAAAAATTAACAAATAGTATCTAACGTAATTGTGTTTTTTTGTAAATGAGTATTCGAAACTATGGGGCCACTTTGATAGTCAAACAAGCAGAACTCAAAACAAGATATGAACGGATTGAAGTGAATCTCGAGAAACTTTGTATTTAGACATACCAACCAATCATGGCGGGTGAAGTAGAACCGCCTGACAAAAGCAAAGGCAAACTTTATAAGTGTCATCCTAAACAAAATGTTGGATTTGTTGTTTGTATAATTTGCGAAGAAGTGTATCATCTGAGTGACTTTAAAAGATACAAAAAAACTAAACCTCTGAGTGATATTTTTGTTATTTGCAACTCGCATCAAAGTCTAACCTCGAACAAAAATAACATTGTGCTCAATGACGAAGTGAAACTTTTAATAGCCGAAATAAAAGACAGTGAGGTGGTGAATGCTCAAACTAATCTAAGCCAAGCAGATGGTGAGCAAGACACTAAAGTAGTTATGGCAGAAAATGCTTTTTTGGAACAATTAAATGATGAACTAAAACATAATAACCAACTCTTGGCTAATAAGATTGAATTGATGAAGCTCAATAAAACATTATATGCTGACATAATGAAGGAGTCTCGCATAAAACAAATTAAAGTGCCTGACATAAAAGTTAAAGCTACATCCGAAAATGTAACAAATACCAACACTTTTAATAATGTTACCAAAATAATACAACACCAATTAAAGATACCGTTCAAAAGTGTGATTGACACTAAAACAAATGGCACAATTGTCAAATGTGTAAATAGAGAAGATGTTTCTAAAACTAGTGATGTTCTAAAGACAAGCCTCGGTAATAAGTTTGAAGTGAGCATTCAGATAGCTAATAATCCACGAGTCAAAATTACAGGAATACCGAGTGAATATTATGAAAAATATTTGGAAAGTGACATCAATCACCGAAACTTTGGCAGCTACGAAAGTAAATGCAAAGTGCTTCACTCTTATAACAGCATGAGCAATACTAAAGGAGCAATAATTGAAGTTTCAAAAGAAACCTACGAATGCATCGTTATAAACAACTTTAGAGTTTATGTCGGATTTAATAGCTGCAGAGTCTTCGATTATATTAACATTTCGTTGTGCAATAAATGTGCCGGTTCCAACCACAAAGCGAGCAAAACTGATAAGTGTATTTATTGTGCTGGAGAACATCAGTAACAACAATGCACCAGCAACTACACTAACAAACATCAATGTGCCAATTGTGCTTACGTTTATCAAAAGTATGGAACAAAATGTAATACTGCTCATGCAGCATCAGACGTCCAGACTTGTGTCATTCTTAAAAAGAAAATAGAACGTTTAATTGCCGATACTGATTATGCTTTTAGACCAACATTACCAAATTATGTGCGGCCCTATATCCTATCATTAAAAATAGCCCGGACAAATAGCGAGTACAGGGAAAACAACAATTGAACAACAAACTTCTGACCTAAAATCAAATTAAAAAACTGGTTTGTAATATCGATTGTATTTTTGATATTAATGACAATCTTCAAAATGAGATTGTAAAGCAAGAAACAATTTGTCATAACATCGAACCTCTCAATAGATTTACTAGTAATAATAATGAACTAATAATGTATGTTAATATCCGTGGTTTAAATACAAATTTTGAAAAACTACAAGTCTTAATTGAGAGTTTGGAGGATAAGCCTTGTATAATAGTGTGCTCTGAATCTAGAAAATTAGAACAACATCAATTCTTTAATATCATAGGGTATAAAATTTGTTATAATGAAGGCGATATAAATATTGCTGATGGTGTGGTAATGTTTATCAAAGACTTTGTAAACGAAAATACAATAAATATTAGAATTGGTAGACTTAACGTACTGAACTCTTGCATTACCTTAGATAACAATACTATTTTAGAGATATCGGCAGTTTATAGATCGCATGACCATTAATTATAACAAACTGCCTAGGATTGCACAAAATGTATGTTGGAATTCAATATTATCAATGCAAGATCCTAATTTAGCCGCTGAATCACTTGTAAAACTAATGTCTCAATTATAACCCTAGCAAAGAATAATTGTAAAAAGAAATCTACATATACTCCACGAAGTGCATGGATAACTAAAGGCCTATTAATTTCTTGTAAGACTAAAGAGACTGTACAGGATCTGGAAATGGATTCAAATGATATAGAAAATAAGGTTGTTTATAAACTATACGTGAAAATACTTGATAAAATAATATAGTAAGCCAAAATCATACATGATGAAAAGATGGTTAAAAATAATATCAACAATTCCAAAAATGTGTTGCACATAATTAATGAGAAACTTGGCAAACGTATTAACAAGAATAATACAATAAAATACATTTATGATGATAACAATATTAGAATCGATGATCCATGCCGAATTTCCAACTGTACTAATACGTTTTTTAGTACCATTGGCTCAAATCTCAGTAATAAAATTGATCAGCCACCTAATATAGAACTACGTTTACCTCCTGTTAATCGAAATACATTTTTTTTACTACCAACTGATAACTATGAAGTTCTGAACATTATAAAAAATTTGAAAATTAAAAGTAGTGGTGTGGATGATATCAATACCAAATCTATTAAATCCCTCGCCAATTTTATTGTCGAACCACTCCTAAACATAATTAATTTATGTATTGAAACATCCATCTGGCCGTATGTATTAAAGCGAGCGGATGTAATACCGATTCACAAATCTAAAGAAAAACATAAAATGTCTAACTACAGACCTATCTCATTAATTTCCAACATAGCCAAACTTCTTGAAAAAATTATTTACCACAGATTGATGGAATTTGTTAACACTCATAATATAATATCTAAAAGACAATATGGATTTATGAAAAATTTAGGCACTAATGATGTTCTTAACTTCCTAACAAGGCTAATTTATGATAGACTTGATAAAAGTAAACCGATATCGGCAATTTTTTTAGATTTAGCTAAGGCATTCGATACGGTTAATCATAAGCTTTTGCTAGATAAACTGTATAATTATGGAATAAGGAGTAACGCTCATCAGCTTCAGTTCTTATTTACAAAACAGATTGCAACGTGTCAAAGTGAATAATGTTTTGAGTGACTATTGCTTAGTTCATACGGTTGTACCTCAGGGTACAGTTTTAGGACCGTTGCTATTCCTGCTTTACGTTAATGACATTAATCAGTATGCCTGATGATGTAATTATTTCATTTGCTGATGATACAGCTATTATAACCACCGGTAATACTTGGAAAGAAGTTGAAATGAAAATGAATAAATATCTCCTTGAAGTTAGTAAGTGGTTAGCGTTAAATAAGCTATCTTTAAATTTGGAAAAGACTGTATATATGACATTTGGGAATCATTGCCGTAGTGTTCCTGAACTTCTAAATATTACTATGAATGGAAAAAACATACAAAAAGTAGAATCATGTAAATATTTGGGTATCATTTTTGACTATAATATGAAATGGGATAAACACATTGAATATATGTATATTAAAACAACCAAGTATTTAACTTTCGTTTTGTATAAACTCTCTAAAATAATGCAGACTGACACTCTTATGATGATTTATTACGCTTTATTTCATAGCATAGGAAATTATGGATTAATTGCATGGGGTGGAGCATACTCTAACCGCTTACAACTTTTACAAAATCATCAGAACAAACTTTTAAAAATTATTCATAAAAATAAATTTAATGCCTTTGAATTTAGAGCAACTTTTCTGCTTTGAACCATTAAAGTATCACTATAATGATCTCAAAGAAAAATTTTATGTACAAATAGCATTACTGGAAATAAAAGTATACAGGTACCGAAGAGATTCAAAACAGTTAGTATTAAGAGTAGTTTCATAAAGGCCATAAATGTATATAATAAAATTCCTAACGAATTAAAAGTCATATCTAACGAAATTTTAATGAAAAGAAAATTGAAAAAATGGATTGCATCAAATTTATATCAAAAACATTATAATATATTGTAATTTTTCTTTTTCATCAAGAAAAAAAAATTAACTTTATCCGTTATTCAAAATATTGGATGTGACACTTGCCATTTTCTTCTAGTATACTTTATATATTGAATTTATATTTTATTTTAACATAGTTTTAAGTCCAAACCAAACCCACAAACAGGTATATTAATTATCTCTGTGAGATTTACGTAAAATTCCTGTATTTTATGTAAATTTTCGGGTAAAACAAATAAATAATAAATAAATAAATAACCGGTTTCAACATCATCCAAAAGAATTACTCTCACTTGGCTACACCTTTGAGTAAAAAAAAAAAACAAATGAAATTCGTCAAATGAAGCTTTACGACAACTGCATTAATAAATTCATAGACTTAATAAACAAGAAGCTTGAATATTAAAGAAAAATTCAAATAGAGAACTTTTAATGCAACGGAAACATTGCAACTAAGCTTAAACAAATGAAAGGTGAACCCTGTAAGAATGGAAACAATTAATTCATTTCGTCTTTAAAATTTTTTGAATACATTTCTTCTAGGGAAGATGAATCGAACTGTTTTAACTGAAACTTTTTCGTACGTTAATTACGTTCTTATTACTGAGAAGCGTGTTTTGCGAAAAAGCTTTAAGATTTAGGGAGCATGCATTTGCTAAGAAAACATTAGATTTAATGAATATTTATTATTAAATTATCACTGAGATATACTAAGAAGAGGTTAAACAAGACATTTTCCAGAGAATCTCCTGCATATTTTTGCCTTTGAATCGAAACATTCAAACTAACTTAATTCAAGTTTGAATCCCAAAGAATTAGAAACAATTAAAATGTCCCTTTTCATTTGAAATTAAAATTTTTACGTGTGTTGCTAAATACAGATTGAATTGAATAGAATTTAAATAAAAAAAATCTATTGTACAAATTTAGTTTATACAACGTTGTTGCAAATTATACAAGAGAAAGGAAATTTAAAACTAAATTGGTTTTGAACGTTAGGATGTTTAAAAGTATTCACATATATACCTATATATAAATACAAAACATATTATTAAAACTATTAAGAAATAATACAAAAACGTAAAAGCCATCCTCACATCAATTATCCCGAAGAAAACGGCCATTATTCTAGTATTTTCAAGTAAAATAAAAGTAACTGTATTTGAATTAATATTACTATTCGTAGACTAAATCATACTTAGAATAAATCATAACGTAAAATAATATATTTTTTAAGAAATTGGGGAAAAAATATAATATGAATTGCTAAGATAACCACGACTTTCTTTTCCAGCAGACCCTTCTTTTTCCAGCAGGAATGGCAGCGAACGGTAAGTATGCCATTACAAGGGTAGGGTTTTAGAAATCCACGGATGGCCGTTTTTGCGTCGCGTTCGGGACGCGGTACCAACGTTTGATTTGGGGATGTTTTCATTAGAGTAGATTATTTCGACGCTTGCGTTAGAGTAGAAGATTTTTCGGTACCGCGTCGGGAAAAAGTAAATGAAAATTCGGGAACGCGAAATTAAATCCAGTTTTTTGTTGTTATTTGACTTGGCTGAATGGAGGTTGAAGACGGAATAACGCAAGGATAGGTTTCTTTTCCGTATGTTGTATTTTAAGACGCGTTTGAAACGGGCACTTGATGGTGGCTGAAACAAAGTAATCGAGCGTAATCCATTTGAAAGACCTGCGACCGAAATCCTCTCCGAACTAGCTGGCCGACAAGCAGCCACCGCGAAATGGATTACGAGTGCACGGACTGGTTGACCGATTGGTACCATTCGTTGGCACGACTCAGACTTCACGTCTAGAACCGATGAGAGGTCGGTTCAGATTCCGTTCGAGCGATATTCAAATTGAAGAATCATTACACATTCCCCCTGTGGGCTTTTGGAATCTACCAACATAATCTCAAATGATGTAAAGTTGGATGCAAGTATTAATTCATTCGATTACAAAACCGTCAAATCAAATCACATCAAATAATTGTGCGAACCGCCCCATAGTAGCCAATAGTAGCTTGTCAAAGAATTTTCTACGTTTATTGCATTCTAGTCTGGATGCATTATCTACGCCAATAATGCCAACCAAGTGGTAAGCTGAACGCGATGCATGAACTCCACCACTGGAAGTGATGCAGCCACTTTGGGAACCACTGGTGGAACGCGCGTGGTGCAATCAAGGTCGAATCGACCGTGAATGAAAGAAGAACCGGAAAAATAATGGCGGTTACAACGAAGACGAAGTGGAAGCTGGAGGAGGTGTTCAAGCCCTCTTTCAGCGCTTAGACAGCAAGTAAGATCTCTCGGAGTGAAATCGAACCAAGTAAACTTCAGCGGAAGAAAAAAAGAAGGACAAATCAAATGGAATTATATCAAAAAGGATACCAAGTAAGAATAAATTTTGGTAAAATTGTAAGTGATTGGATTGGATTGACTTAGTGAATATCATGTTATTAAATTAATCTTTTATACAGAAAAGAAAATTGTGTCTTGAAAAGAAGTGCGATTGTGGAAGTTTGGGAGAGAAGATTTGCATTTCATTGCTGATGAAACCAAGATTAAGGAAAGATGGACATCATATTTTAAGAACCTCCTCAATCCTCCGCACAGCTCCACAAAATCGGAGCCTATAGATGTCTGCGGAGAACTACGGAAAATAACATATTTTAAGAACCTCCTCAATCCTCCGCACAGCTCCACAAAATCGGAGCCTATAGATGTCTGCGGAGAACTACCATTGGCCCTACCAACTCTGGATGAAATTTGTTCCATCATCAAAGCCCTAAAGAATAATAAAGCGCCGGGCATCGATGAGATTCTAGTGTAGCTCTTCAAATATGGTGGTAGTAGTGTTCAAAAAGCTATTCACAAAGTCATCCAGTACATTTGGCAACAGGAACATATGCCGAAAGAGTGGAGCCAATCAATTATATTCCCTATCCACAAAAAAGGTGAAAAGCTACAGTGCGAAAATTATAGAGGCATATCACTACTTTGTATGACGTACAAAATATTTACATAAATCTTAGAAAATAAAATCGGATGATACGCCAACAGTATTATTGGGGAGTATCAAGGTGGTTTTAGAGCAGGTAGAACAACAATAGACCAATCGTTCACAGTCAAGCAGGTACTTGGGAAATGCTGGGAGTTGAACATAGACGTACACCAAATTTTCGTTGACTTTAAGCAAGCATACGACAGTATTGATCGTAACGAACTGTACCAAATAATGCCTTGCTTTGACATCCCAGCCAAATTAGTCCGTCTTACGAAAATGACAATGACGTTCATGACCTCCTAAGTTCGCATCAATAACCAACTCACTGATGCCGTTGACACAAATATCGGACTAAAGCAGAGAGATGGGCTGGCCCCATTACTATTCAATTTAGCTCTGGAGTACGTCATAAGGAAGGTACTTGTTGCTACACGAGGTGCATTACTATACAAATCGAGCCAAGTAATAGCCTATGCGGGTGATATCAACATTTTGTGATGGTCGTTAACAACTGCTAAGGAACTCTTGCTGAAACTCGACAGCGAAGCAAAACTAGTAGGGCTACAAATCAATGAGAATAAAACAAAGCTCATGACGAATTCGAGGAAAAATACCTCAAATACACAAAATATCACACTTGGCGAATACAGAAAACGTTACCGAATTTGTGTATTTAGGCGCCTAAATAACGAGAACCGGTAATAAAAGAGACGAAATACCCCGAAGAATACAGCTTGCAAATAAAATATTTTATTCAGTTTTGACGATCTTGAAGACCAGCTGCATACACAGGAAAACAAAGCTCCAAAAGTACAAATCTGTGATAAGACCTGTGTTATGTTATGGGTGAGAAACATGGACCCTAACTCAAGAAATCGCAAATATATTGAACGCCTTTAAGCGACGGGTCCTGAGGCGAATAATCGGAGCGAATCTAGACGGGGACCAATGGTGAATTCGGTATTACCATGAGCTGTATGAAATTTTTGACGAACCGGAAGTCTTAACGATTGTAATACTGCGGAAGCTGCGATGGGCTGAGCACATGGATCGTATGGACGAACAACGGATACCCAAAAAGGTATTCGTTGGGAGAACTGAAGGCCGGAGACCAGTGGGGAAACCGAGGAAACGCTGGGCTGACTCAGTCAACGAAGACAGATCAACGCTGATTGGATTTCAAAATTGAAGGACGCGGTCAATGGACCGAGACAGTTGGAGGCGCTATTTGCAGGAAGAGAAGGCCCGAGAGGGGCTGTAGTTCTAAGAAGAAGAAGAAGAAGATTTGAATCGGAAGACCTGCGACAGAAATTCCGCTCCGAATTCGCTAGCCTGCCAGGAGACACCTCGGAGTAGACAAACGGTGTCCGGAATAGTTGACCTATTGGGTACACTCCGTTGACATATCCCAAGACCTCACGTCTGAAACGAAAGAGAGGTCGGTATATAATTCCTGTTTTTCCGGTGTAACCGAAATTTAAACAGGACAGGCAAGATTCGCAAATGAAGACGAAACACTAATAATTTGTTCTAACGGGTCTGCACCGATTCGATGGCACTTTTAAGCCAAATTTATGAAATTTATGAATGCTCTTTATTTCTAACCTTACAATATAATTTAAGGAAAATGATGTATCAGTTAGTGGCGTGTTGGAATAAATTGGCTGGAATCATTTTAATAGCAAGACAAAGTAATTTTTAAATTTCAAGATTTTTCACTTGATAGAAATTCGAAAAATTATTTGCACTAATAAATAAGGCTGAATTTGTTTTGAAAGTTCATAAAGGAAGGAAAATAACACTAAGATTATTGTACTCACCTCATGCTCAGTCATCTGACTCGACATGAGAATATCACTTATTACAACTAATTTCTGCAAGCAGTCTTCTTCAATTGCATTTCGTAGTAGAAACAAAGCGTCTTTTGTTTTGAGTACATCCAAATATTCTTTATCCAAGTGCATTGCAGCTCGATAAACCATCATAATCCGTTTGCCAATATTCAGTCCATGACTCAAACGAGACACGATTCCTTGTAAAGCTTTCAATACTTCTTGTTTTTCTCGAGATGGTATTTCTTCAAATTCTAAATGCGATATACTTTCTACTGTCTCCAGGGGTTTGATCGATGGTATCGTACTCCCATCTGCCGAATTAGATACTGAAATGTGAAAAGTGGAGTGTTCTTTTTGGTGCATATCTACAGTGCGCTGGATTACTATAAGTGCAGATTACATTTAAACTAGACCACAATATTAGTATAAGTGCAAGTAAATGTTGCTAGACATTGTTAAAATGAATAGTGTTAATCAAATGAAATTTTTACTAGTGGCTTATTCATGCGTACATATAAATATAGAGAATTTCACTTACATTGACTACTTTTTGTTTTTCCTAGTATTCGTTTATTATAAAGCAAAGCATTATTTTCAACTTCTATCAATAGTTGGCGAAGAGTGTTTGGTAAATTATAAATATGCGTAATTCCTTCCGCCATAGCCATGCAAAAAACAATAAAGTGTAAGTCGATTGGACGATAATCAAACATTGCTTGGTGTCTTAAAGCTTGCACAATATCTCCATCATCTAGTAGCTTATTTATTAATACTTCTAATTTCAGTCTCATATTTTCAGATAGTTCACATTTTCTCATTTTTATATGATCAACTCCAGCTACCTCCTTCAATTCGGGAAATGACTTATACAGAACACATCCTTCTTCAATCAAAATTTTCTCATAGTATTTTGAATGATAGACATCAAGATCTTCAATTTTTAAATCACTTCCTAAATATGTTAAAATCATTTCATATTCTATATTATCCCGATCGAAATATTCATTAGGCAGTAGATGATTTCCTTTGATAACATCTAATGACTTTTTTAAAATGTGATATTTTTGTTTTTCACTTACAACATCCCTTGTAGCCACGTAGAGGTAAAAGTTGATGAGAATTTCCGGCGGTAGAATATACAGTTCTGTTTCTTTTTCATACTCACTGAAATCCAGATCGCCTGAGTATTTTTCAACACTATGTGTCCACTTGGCATAGATAATGTCGCTAATGGTCATGTTAAGAAGCAATGCGAGTTGAACTGCTTTCTCAAACTCTTTTGCAGTTTCTAAGTACCTGCATATCCTTCGACATTCGTTTCGTATTGAACTGCCTGGTTTAATTAAACTATCATAGTCAAACTTGGCCTCAGTAAACATAATAATCTCTAATACGTTCTTAAGCAGTTCGAAATCATGTCTCGGTTTGCTTAAATCTGCTTTGCACACAATTTCTAGAAACTTGTACCTGTGGAACGATGAATTAAAATTGTGCTTTAATTGTAGGTAAATTAGCTTTATGCTGAAGTCATTCAAGCTATAACAAGCAGTCTCTGCTAGCGGTATACTAATCCCATCATTGCTGATGGACTGGAAATAAAGGCGAAGATGGACAGCTCCTTCGTCGTCAAAATTTCGTTCTGAAGTGTCCAGAAGAAATTTTGTCATGTGGTTGAAGTCGTTGTTCTGCAAATAAAAATAAATGGTGTTTTCCAATTAATTTGGCCTATTTGATATTCATCTAGTATCTTACTTACCTTGAAAAATATTTGGAAACTTTGATGCAAAGTGCTAACGTGATGCATCTTAACACTATTTTCAATCAACATAAATGAAAATTCTTGTTCTGATGTACATCGATTGAGTTTTTTGCCGAGCCCAGTTGATGTTAGCAACCAAGTCGCCCAACACCATTCCAAGTTACGATCATTCATAACCGCTGAAAGGATAGCCAGAACTGGAATGTTGGAAGTGATGGCGTTCCTCATAAGATTGATGGACATGCACGATGGTTGTGAATCGCTCATAATGTGTACGTATTTCTCATATGTACTTATATCCTCTTCAGGATTTTCCGTTGCGCTTAGTAGAATAATTGCAAAAATATCCTTTTCTTCGAATTGCTGAAGCAATTTTAGTTGGTTGCGAGATTTTTGGAGTTGGCTTGCATCGCTTGATGATGATGAAGTGAATGTATCCATGCTTGTTTGCTGAAAGGAAATTTATATTTATTTTAGATTTAGATTAATAGAAATTTGAAATTTTTTCAGATAAGATTTTTTCCAAAAAATGATTTAAAAGATGTAGTAATCGAGCAGTCACCTAAGCAATCTGTCCGGAAACCGGCATAACACTGTTCCAAAATTTCAATTACAGATTTGAAAAATTTAAGTTAAATTTTTGTAAATTACAAAATTTAGAAAAAAAAAAAATTTTAATTTTTTTATTACAAATATTAATTTATATTATTTTTTATACATTAAATGTAAATTTTCTCTGCATTGACATTCTGCAATGCGTTTTGTCTTTTCATTATGATTTAATTTTTTGATGTATTATTATTTTTTTATTAATTTAATAACTCACATCTGCAATTGAAAATTCTAACATGAGAACACTGATATAATACAGCCATCCACGGATTGTATTGCCAAATGCAATCTACAGTGGCTGAGCAAGGGGCTCGTCTTCATCCACCGTAGCGGCGTCAAGATACGGTAGATGACGGACAAGCGAAGAGGAAAATCTGCTTGGGTGCTAGAAAACTACCGTTGTGGCATGCAGATTACGCTGGCATTGGAAAGTAGGCGAGGAGTCTATTACGAATCGTCACCGCAAACACGTCGCGACGTTCAAGTACTCTCCTACTTTCCGACTAGTTGTGAAAACCACTACCGGGAGCGATCATGGTGTTAAGACATTACACAAAAGAAACTTAAAGAAATCAGCCTTGAAGCTGATTCAATAAATTGTACTTAACCGGAATTTGGACATTAACAAACAATCGTATTGGTGATTAAATTTCATTAATTAATTGGCTTGTACTCGCGCTTAGTGCAAATATTTCCGGATACTTAATCATTTTTAAGACTTAAGATCTAGTCTAAACTCATGTGAATATTTGAGCGGTTTCAATTTGCGGCGTGTAGTTGATCGTGCAGCGTTTCAGAAAATTGGAAAAAGGCAGTGGGAAAGGGAGTCTGATTGAGATCGCCACACAGCGGAAAAGCAGAGTTGAAAGTGGTCTGCAACGTATTTCCCTTGAGTGTGCGGGAAAACGTGAAATGTGTTTGAACATTGTGACGGTCGAATGTTGCTCCCGACAGTGAAGTTCTCATGTCGAAGCTTATTTCCGAGGAATGAAGAAAAATTGCATTTTTTCGGGCAAAGTCGCACAAAAAGTGCCGTGAATATGAATATCGTAAGATGGAAATTATGGAAATTGTAGAGAATAGTGAATAAATAGAAAGAAGTGGAAATTTGGACGAAATTGTTCGGAAAGAAAATTCGCAGTCTGGAGATTGTGCATCCGTTAGAAACCACATCATCTGGTTGGTAGCTTTTTTCACGGCAAACCACCCCTTTCGATATCACTAGGGCCGACTTTTATGACTTTTCTCTGTTTTCCATGCGACAAGATAAATCTTACAGTTGCTCGAACACAGTGGATTATGCACGGCAGATTGTTATCGACAATAAATTAACAGACTTGATAACTGTTATCAAAGGAGAACTCGAGGACGTAGAAATGCCGGATAGGATTGAGAAGTTGATACAATATCTGAATGAAGGGGATACTGTTTATTTTACGAATCAATGTTGGATACGGTGTGTTCGCAAGAGATAAGTAGCTAAAAGGAAATGGAATGAAATTTCCAGATAGTAGAACTTTGTTCATAATTGCGATTGAAGATCGTCAATATAAGGATGGAGAAACAGTAATTGGTGGAGCGATGTGTATAAATTTGATATGATTTTGATCCGAAAAGTAGCTATAAGGTAACAATTTGTTGATGTAGTTGACCCAAAGCAGATTGTCTCGATATCATATTTGTTTAAGGAAGTTGGTTTATATAAAGTGCAAAAGTGTGATTTGGAATTTTCCTCCCAATTTCAATTATATTGCAGGCATCACCACATCATCAGCGGGCGCCCGGCGAGGATGTAGGTGAGTAAACCGTTTGTTTTGACTTTTTTATATTTTTATTAAATATTTATATGTATTCAAATGTATTTATTCAAAAAGAAAAAAATCTCCGTTGGCAGTACCAGCCGGAAAGGTAAATTTCTCGTATGTAGCGTAAGGTTTCGAAACAGAAATTGGCTTATCTACTACTGGACTTCTTACTGCAATTTTTGTAGCACTACATGGGTATTTATTAACAGAAAGGATCTGCCACCGTTCGTATTTGGAGACCCTTCATAGAGGCGAAAATATTTTGTTAATTAAATTGAGTTGCACACGTAAGGATCACATATTGAAAATCGGCGGGTAATAAATTGTTATAAACATATTTATACTCGTTTGATAACTTTTTGGTTTAAATAGCTCAAATAGTTAGTTTCAAAAGATTTCCACAAAAGTTTAATCAGCACTTGCATTGCCTTTAATATATACATTTTCGATTCTTTTCTGAACCATCAGGGGCCGTTATTTTGAATTTTTATTGAAAACGGCTGCTAAAATTATTAAGCTGTAAACTTTCGAATTTTTTATTTGTCATCCGATTTGCATAATTAAATTAAATTAACTTGCCTCAATAACTTATAATTACAAGTTTTATCGGAATCTGTTGAGAAACTTGGCTGCTAGAGGGCTACAGAAATAAAAAAAATGTTTATGTCACCCCCCTGTATGGGGAGACCCCCTTAAACACTTTAAAATATGTTCTTACACTGCAAATTTCAAGAGGCACCACTTTTGACCTACGTAGAAAATTTCCTCATTTTAGCTCATATGGTTTGCGAGAAAACTTGTGACACACGAACAAACGGACGGACGGACAGACAGACAAGTCGCGATTTTATAATTTTTTAGGGTATTGTTAAAAATATTTTACAATATTTAAAAAATATTCTGATTTATAAATACGTTCAAGATAAGTCATTTAAAACGTTTCCATGAAAAAAATTAATTATTTCAGTTGCTACTAAAATAGCGAATTGCGCTTGTTCCTGACCTTTGGGGGCCGCCATTTTGAATGCATGCATTTGATTTTGGACAATTTTAAATCTGTGTGGGCTAGGACCTCATCAATCAATGTGCCAAATCTCGTTCAAATCGGAGTTTCACTCTAGACAGGGCAAAATAATTCAATTTTTAATGAAAATGGCAGCTTAAAAATATTGGGTTTTAAATTTTCGACTTTTTTATTTTTCATTCAATTTTAATAATTTTCTGCATGATACAAGAACATAGTACAGAGATCCATAAACTCAAGTTTCATTAAAATCCGCTGGAAAATGTGACCGCTAGAGGGCCACAAAAACCTGAAAAAAAATCATATTTAAAACGCCGCCTTTTTGAAATTTGCACATGCATGATCACCAAAATATCAAAGACTGTAGATCTAAGTAATGGCTATCTTGAAACCAAGTTTCATATATGTCGGATCAAAATTGAAGTTTTGAGTTTCAACTGGCCGCCATTTTGTTTTTTGTGACCTGACATCCAGTTTGTTCATGTAATTCTTTAGATACTCATAATTTCTATCTAAATGCCGAATTTCATGAAAATCTGTTGAAAGCTTTGACCACTATTACAACAACAGAATTTTGCACGTTTTCCGACCTTTGAGCGGCCGCAATTTTGTGTCTGCTGTATCGACTTTGGATTTTTTATTGTGAGATTCATCACATACATCAGTGAACCTTTGTACCAAATTTCATCCAAATCGGAGCTATACTTTGGTCAGAACAGAAATCACGATTTTTCGTCTTAAATGGCCGCCATTTTGTTTTTGCCCGGCCGATATAGCTGGTTCATGAAGTTAACCGAGATATTAACCCAATACACCTTTTCTGGAAATTCGGTGAAAATCGGAGCAAAATTGCAACCTCTAGCGTGGTCACAAATTTCGTTATATATATATATATATATATATATATATATATATATATATATATATATATATATATATATATATATATATATATATATATATATATATATATATATATATATATATATATATATATATATATGATGCTCGCCGCAATAGGTAAATTTCTCTCGAGAAATTTACCTAAAATAAAAAAAAAATTAAAAACTAGATGCGAGGTCAAAAGGTTCACGTACCGAGTTGCTGAATTGTTTTTTTATCGCCCGTAAAATGCTAGGTAATATCAATACGTTAAGCAAGATACAATTTCGTAAACAAATAAGAGCATTAAAATTTGATTATTTTTATTTTCCAACCGAGCACAAAATTCCATTCCGACATTTCACTTAGATATTTACTTGTTTTAGATTGAAAAAATTCTATTTTGCTTTAAATAGTCCCAATTCAAAATCTCTTATATTTGATGGTATTTGGAGGAAATTGTTGAAATATTGTTAACGTCCAGTTGAAGTAGTATTTTTTTTTGTTTTGTTCAATAAAAATTCAAGGAATATAAATAATGAATCATTAAGAGAAAAACTCGGTCTTTTCATTTATTGGAAAGCTGACCGGGTATGGGACCCTCAAAGATGGCCGGCCTCTCCACTATAATGAACTAGCCATCGGGGGAGCTCCTCCCTTTTGATGCGTTATAGGGGCTTTTGCCCGGGTAGAGTGGCCGTCCACTCGCGCGACCCTTTATGGTATAGGTTATGCGATTTCATCGCATAATACTATAACATAAATTGGCCACGTTTATATTTCTTATTTAATGGAAAAATTCATTCAAGTTATGTTTGTATGAGTTTTTCTCTTAAATGGGAAATATATGGCCACGTCTACATTTGGATCTTGATCCGGTTGGGAGGGTGCGAGGGGACACCGCTTCCACCTGGATGCCCCACTCTATATGGGGGCCATAAGTATCGTCAGTAACGACGAAGTCCACTCAAGTCCGTCTGTTTTTCTCCGGCCCAGTTTGTTACTGGCTATAAGCAATTTCAACCCTTAGTAGGTTACCCCGGCCTCGACACCAGTCGATCGGCATTAGTCAGTTTAATTCGTCAATTTTTTGTAGTGGGTCCTTGTGCTGGGGAAAAGAACCCGCCCCACGACACCGCAATGCTAGCCTGCCAGCGCATTCACGCGTCCTCAGACAAGGCCAACCAGTTCTGTACGGAAATTTTATATACTCTCACATCACTACAAAGATTTATTTTGTTTCAAAGCTAATAAAACAAGAAATTAATGCATTTACTGTTAACATTTGATATATGTCTGGCAATAAATTGAAAGTATTAAGATTCACGATTTCAGTGGTATCCTGCAACCATTATCAAGTACAATGAATGAGCTTATTCTGGATTTTTTCTTCTTCGTAGCACTACAGCCCCCCTCGGGCCGTCACTTACTGCAAATAGCGCCTCCAACTGTCTCGGTCCATTGACCGCGTCCTCTAATTTCGGAATCCAAGCAGCGATGAAATCTCTTCGTCGACCGAGTCAGACCAGTGTTTCCTCGGTTTCCCCACTGGTCTGCGGCCTTCAGTTCTCCCAACGAATACCTTTTTGGGTATACGTTGTTCGTCTATATGATTCCAGTGTCCAGCCTATTGTAGCTTCCGCAGTCTTACAATCGTTGAGACCTCCGGTTCACCAAAAATTTCATACAGCGCATGGGTGTATCGAATTCGCCATTGGTCCCCGTCTAGCTTCGCTCCGATTATTCACCTGAGGACCGTCGTTTAAAGGGGTGCAATAAATATGTGGATGCTTGGGTTAGGGTCCATGTTTCACACGCATAGCATAACACAGGTCTCATGACAGATTTGTATTTTTGGAGCTTTGTTTTCCTGTGTATGCAGCTGGTCTTCAAGATCGTCAAAAACTGAATAAAATATTTTATTTGCGAGCTGTATCCTTCGGCGTATTTCGTCTCTTTCATTACAGGTTCTCGTTACTTTGGCGCCTAAATACACGAATTCGGTCACATTTTCGACACTGTATTTGCCAAGCGTAATATTTTATGTACTTTTCCTCGACTGCGTCATGAGCTTTGTTTTATTTTCATTGATTTGAAGCCCTACTAGTTTTGCTTCGCTGTCGAGTTTCAGGAAGAGTTCTTTGGCAGTTGTTAATGACCGTGACGAAATGTTGATGGCGTCCGCATAGGCCACTACTTGGCTCGACTTTTATAGTAACGTACCTCGCGTATCGACAGGTAGCTTTCGTATGACATACTCCAGAGCCAAATTGAATAGCAGTGGGGCCAGCCCATCTCCCTGCTTTAGTCCGATATTTGTGTCAAAGGCATGGGTGAGTTGGTTATTGATGCGGACTTGGGAGGTCGTCGACGTCATTGTCATTTTGGTAAGACGGACTAATTTGGTTGGGATGCCAAAGCAAAGCATTATTTGGTTCAGTACGTTACGATCAATATTGTCGTATGCTCGCTTAAAGTCAACGAAAATTTGGTGTACGTTTATGTTGAACTCCCAGCATTTTTCAAGTACCTGCTTGACAGTGAACAATTTGTATATTGTCGATCTACCTGCTCTAAAACCAATTTGATACTCCCCAATAATATTGTTGTCGTATGATCCGATTTTATTTTTTAAGATTTTTGAAAATATTTTGTACGCCGTACAAAGTAGTGATATGCCTCTATAATTTTCGCACTGTAGCTTGTCACCTATTTTGTGGATAGGGAAAATAATTGCTTGGCTCCACCACTCTCACTCCCACAGCTCCACTCTTTTGGCGTATGTTCTTGTTGCCAAATGTGCTGGATGACTTTGTGAATAGTTTAATCAACACTGCTGCCACCATATTTGATGAGCTCCTTTGGAATCTTTTCGATGCTCGGCGCTTTATTATTATTTTTTTTGTGGTAGGGAGGTGAATGCCCATTTGCGCACAGAGTGTGGGATTCCCATGTTCGCAATAGGCGACCGGATTACCCACTAAATACCTCCCCTGTAAACCTGAGAACCCAGCCTGGAACCGTTTGACACATTACTTCGGGCCAGGTCTCGTTTTGTTACGCCGTGAGGCGCCTTCAAGCTGGGGGATCACTCTTTTAGCGAGAGGGGAGAGGGGAAGAGGAAGTGCCAGAAAAGCGATCCCCCAGCCCCAACACCCCCGGCTGCTGTGAGTCCTTTTTATCTTTTAGGACTATCCGAACATAATGTGTCACCTAGTTCCATTTTTCACGCGATTCGAGCATCACCACGACTATATTATCCGGGGTAAGCACTCCCGTCTCCCTGTGGAGGGCTCTGGAAATACCCATGCCCGCTCAAAAGCTGGGTCAGGTAGAAGTCAGTCTCACCATGCCTTCAATTCTGCCACGGTCTCACATCCGGGATGAGGCGCGGAGTCCACCTTCCCTTCGTACAATTCCCCAAGACTACTGCCAATCGTTGAGTGAGCACTGTCTCTCTTCACGGACAACCATCTCCCTCGCATCCTCGTTTCGACGCAGATAAATAGTGCCGCGCTCTCTAGTAAGGAGGCCGACAGGTATCACGCTTGCAATAACTTTCACCGCTAAATCAGAGACTGTCGGATAAGAAGATGCAATCCTCAGCGCTCCTTTTCTCTGTACCTGTTCCAGGCGTTTTCGGTAAACCTCCTTACTGAGAGTGTCGCCCCATACCTCTGCTCCGTACAGTAGCACTGGCCCTACAGCACTCATCAAGAGGCGTCTTCTTGATGGGCTGGGTCTCCCTACGTTGGCCATAAGTCGACTCAGAGCCGATACTCCTGAAGCAGCCTTCTCAGCCATTGTCCTGATTCGCTCAGAGAAACTCATCTTCGAGTCGATCAGTAGCGCCGGGTACTTCACCGGTGGCTTTGATTCGATTCGAATATTTCCAATGCTGATCGTCCTTACTCTAGGGGCTCTTTTTTTGTCAGGATGACCACTTCGGTTTTCTCCAGTGCTAAACTGAGCCCCCGAGCAGTCATCGGCGTCTGTTCAACGGTGCGTCTAGCGACCAGAGCCGCAACATCATCCGCATAGCCGACCAAACGCGACTCATCTGGCATTTCGAGTCTCAGTAGCCCATCGTAGACACGTTCCACAGGTCCGGACCAAGGATAGATAGAGATTTTCATCGTAATCTCCATTTTGAGCACCAAATACTTTTCATTTGAACGGTTATAGCTTCGATGTAATATGCGCTTTAGTCGTTGAAGCAATGTTTCTGTATTTTTATTAAGTGAAGAGTCTCCTGAGTCAGACATTTATAGATCGAGCTACGGGGTTTCTGGAAGGGGGCATGCTTGTCTAAACACTCAATTATTGGAAATTACTTCATCCAGAGTTGGTGAGGCCAATGGTAGCTCTACGCAGGCATATATAGGCTCCGATGTTCTGGAGCTGTGCGGAGGATTGAGGTTCTTGAAATATGATGCCCATCTTTTCTTAGTCTTGGTTTCATCAGCGATGATATTGCCGATTTCATCACGACAGAGCGTGGTTTTGGGCTGATAACCACGTTTTAGGCTTTTCACTACTTTGTATGCTTGTCTTGTGTTGTTGTTCGCTAGGCTTACATCTATACTTCTCAATTGGTCGCCATAGTATTTTCTTTTCTTAATTCTAATTATTATTTTTCATAGTGTTCTCTCTTCGTTCTGGTTTTCCTACCTACGTTTTCTTTGTACGCCTGATTCTTTTTATCTAACGCATTCTGGTACTCACCATCGAACCAATCATTCCTCTTGCTTGATGTCCGATCGTCTATTCTGCTACGACCTTATTAGCTGCTTTCACTTCCATCCAGAGCTCGTTGCTCATCTATAACGATGCGTCTGATAAGATGAGAGCCGGCTGGTTGTCGAGGGTCTCTGTGAAAGTTTTGGCCACAGACGCCGTTTGGAGGATTTCAATGACATGTAATGATCTGAGTTACAATTGGATCCTCGGTATGAACGGACGTCAAGTATGCTCGAGGCTCAACGTTGTTGGATCAGAACATGGTCGATCTGGTTTTGTGTGTTGGCTTCCGGTGATACCCAGGTCATTGTATGAATGCGTCGATGTGGGAAGTAAGTCGAACGTATGACTAGAATTCTGCTACATACAAAGTTAATTAGGCGCTGGTCATTGTCCTTTGTTTCATTGTGGAGGCTACATCCTCCAGTCGTTCTCCGATGAGATAGCTCATTGCCAGCCTTAGTGTTGAAATCATCCAGAATTTATTTTGTGTCGTTTGCAGGCAATGAGCGACTAGTCTTGAATGTTTCCTTCGCCTCTTGGTCCTTTCGTTCGGTCGGGGCGTGAACATTAATCAGCCAGATTTCGAAGAATTTCGGTTTTATACGGATCGCACACAACCGTTCGTTTATTGCCTTAAAATCAATAACGTGCAATTTGCACTCTTTATCCACAATGAAGGCCACTCCGAATTCTCGTTTTCCAGTAGGCTTCCCACTTTTGAATATTGTGTGGGATCTCATGTCTTGAATGTCGTTTCCAGTCCAATTCATTGCCTGGATTCCCAGTATTTCTAATTGATATTGACTGGCCTGTTAAAAGTTCTTTAACAGCGCCAGGGTAATTGAGTGATTTGACATTCTAGGATCCAATGCCATAGTCCTTTTTTCGTTTGTGAGGTCGTTCGCGTGAGTCCAATCCATTCCAAGGCCTATCTGCAGGTTTCGAAACATTTTAAGGTTTTCCAGGGACGGGGAATTAGCCCGTCGTCCAACCTCCATTCCGGTGGTATAGTTATTACGTCCATTCCGTTCAGGCACGGGAGATTCGCCTTCACCCTCTTACGTCCCCACAAAGGAGGTGTATGTAGGATTTAGTATGTAACGGAGCTGTAGATGTATTTACAGTTATTATCATTGCTCGGCATTTAATGTCCCATTATTGGGGAACCAGTAAACCCAATGTGGGACCCCGCGGGCATTTACTACCATTTATTTGGGGGGTTTAGGATGAGGAATCGTAGAAGCTATGGGTTTCCCCAACGGGCTTGGGAACGTCCACGGTGGAGTATAGAAAACCCTGGTATAAAACTACCAGAGTTCAAATAGGGGTCGTACTTGCTACATGGATACTCCCAGAAAATATTTATAAAGTAATCATGCAATCTGTGCCACTATATGGAAATATTTTAAATTTACAGAAGTATATTGAGAAGAGTGCACAAATAAGGAAAACTTTCTTTTGAGGTCCGTTTGAATAGGCGGATGTGCTGGTGCAGATGAAATTAATATATAGATCAAGAAGGGAACCCCCTGTAAGAAGAAAGGATTGTAAGAAACTAGCAGCGGATCCCCAATATGCGGCAAATCATAGTATTTCAATTTTTTCTTTACTTGCTTTCCAGCACCATTTGTTTAGCCTTTGTTTAATCTTTATTTAAATGGTGTAAGCTGAAATATTTCTTTATTGTTCTAAATACTAGTACTTCGGAAAATACTAGTGTTTGGAACAATAAAAAAATTTTTAGCCAAAGGAAAAGTTTTTACCATTTAAATTAAGATGATAATTCACTAAATAAATTCGATAAATTCAAATCGAGTACAAAGTAGATCGAATAGAAAATAATGATTATTTGTAAACAATACATTAAGAAATCAAAATCTATTTATTATAGTACAAAAAAATCATTACATTAACACAAACTTGATTTCTCAAAAATAAGCGATCCAGAACAAATGTTGAACTTAAATTCACCACCAGAATTAGTACTGCATTCCAAATTTGAGCCGTCACGAATAATAGTATCGCCATCAATACAATTACTTCCGATCGGTGTAGTTATATCTAAAATTAATAATTATGAACAATCAATAAATATTCGATTTCCACAACGCACATTCTTAAAAACGCAATTTTTCTTTGAGTCTCCATCATATCTCGCTGCAAATCGGTATCATTGTACATCTTAATCGGTTCAAGTGTAAATATATCTTCAAGGATAAAACATCCTGGCAATGCACAGCTTTTCACCCTTTCCAACTTTTGTTTTTCACGCAAATAATTCGCTAGCTTCAAATTTGCCTTGACTAGTGCTACCTTCAATTTCGCCTTGAGTAGTGCTCTGCGCAATGGACAATACTTTGTGGCGTTATTCGATTCCATTTCGGAAAAATTTTGATCCGACTGATTATGTCCTCTAAACATTAATACTGGATATACGTCGTATGCAGTACATATATATATACTTCCAGAAATTTTGGGAACTAATAAAAGACAAACGTAATCCAACTAATGAGTTATCTCTAAGCTATTAACTATTTGTAAGTTAATTACCCTGTTATCTTAAGCTAAAAGGAAACGTTTACCAGAGAAGGATATTCTAATTTCTTAATTGGATGGATATTACTTAAGTAATAATTTGCAGACCTTTCATTACCTTAAATTAAATTTAAAAAGTTTTTGCTTAACTTTTCAGATTCGGGAGTTGCGGAGCAAAGCTATGCTAGCAAGGCAATTAATTTTTAGACCAGATACCTTCCAGGCATAAAAACTTTGCCCTAATACGAGTATTTGCTTCAAATGATCATTAGGCAAACTATTATTCTCATCGCTAATTACTTAATCCCTTATTAGTAGCAAGACTATTGACACTTTTAAGTAGGTCACAGATCCTTTGAATTAAAGAATTTGGATTTTTATATAAGAAGGGTGTTGTAGCCACATATAGCCAAAGTTCAAAAATCTGTTGAAACTATAACAACGTTGAACTGGTGAATTTAATTAATAGGACATTCCAGGAGTCGATTCATAGAGCCGAAGCTGATCTTGCCCGATGTTATCGCGAAAGGATGATATTCAGAAGTTTGAGGAAATGTTCGATCCTAGCATGCTATGTGTTAGAATATACATTCCTCATGCAGCCCCTGAAGATTTATACGGAGGCAGAACCGCGCAGAGAAGGTGTAAAATTGGAGAAGCAGATCGAGTCAATCAAGTTTCATATCGCTCAATTGAGGGCACTGAAAATAAGGCAGCGGCTGCCGGTTTTAGCAAGTTTGAGCACGCGATATAGCCAGCTTCAGATTGCAGTGAGAAGCATGCATCATTCTTATGAAAATAGGATTCAACCGGGCCCAGTAACTACTACGGAGGGTGAAATTAGTTCAGCGTATGGATGGAAATCAGGAGTCAATAGCGCAAGATTTTTGGATTACTTGTAATAGTTTTATTATTAGTTTTTTTTTTGTCTTTGAATGTTGTAATAGATATATGTAAATAAATAGTTTGTACGAGTACTATCTAATCCATATGTCTTCTCTTCATCAAATATTCTCTAGCTACTGGAATCGCTTAGGTTGGGTTGTTTTAATTCATGAATTTAAGGAAGATTAAAGTTTCCGCATCGCTACATCAGTAGCCATATATCTAACTTCGTTGTAATATGCCAGGACTCGTAGCAACATGCTGAAAACCAACTTTGCTGAGGAGGCTTGCAGGTCTTTCTTGAATGTGGTGCGCAGGCCTAACAGGATAGCCGGAAGTGCTTGCTACAAAGGTGTCTCGGGAGCGCATTTTCATGCAGCCTTGAGAGTGTAGTGCATTCATTCTACCGTGCCATTGGACTTTGGCATGAACGTGGTTAACCCAAGGAGTCGACCAAGTTGGTTTGGGATGTCGGCTTCAAATTGGTGGCCTTGGTTTGAAGTAGTTTCGCGTGGCGTGAAAAATATGGCAATGGTCAAATAACGCTCTAACGATGGTGCTAGCCTTGCTGCCGCGTACTGGTATTGCCTGCGGGCAACGTGTATACCGATCGATGACCGTTGTTGTGATAGATCTTTGAATGGCATGGTAGACACGGCTTGGCCAATTGAGACATATCCTTTTGTAAGCTCTGCGAGAAGATTTTGGGTGCAATGCACTTTGCTTTGATATGTGCGCTGGGGTGCGAAGGCCGAGAAACAACGCGACTAGCAAGTAGGGCTTGATGGTACCGTTGAAGTCGACGTAGTATGCTGGGCAGCCTTTTAATGCCAATTGATGCATCTTGAGGCGGGAGTTTTCCAAGATGTTTGCCAACTGAGCGTCTGTGGCCTGGACCTCGCGGTGGCACGAGCGGAGAGTATGGTGGATACTATTGTCTCGAATTCACCTGGTTTCCTCTCGAGCCGTGTGTCGAACTGGCCGATGAAATTTAATTGTCTACTTTGGTGGGAAAGGCTTTGTCTAAGCGCAGTGTCAGAGCAAAGGTACGGCTAGTAGATGGTGTAGATGACGAATAGCCTCCCTTTGAACATGCACTAAAAAATATGATGGTGGTGAAGATTGCCAGAAGCTCGCTGTCGTAAGTAGAGTAACACTGTTTGGTCTCAGAAAGCTTCCTCGGGAGGAAACCGAGGGTACCTAAGTACCGTCGTCCCATTGCTGGTCCAAGGTCACACTAATGATGCTGTTGGATATATTGGTACGTAGTAGCAACGAATGTGAAGGTGAAAAAAACCCAATGTGGCTGCCTGGGTGATTCCTTGTTTATAGTATTCAAAAGCAGCTTCAGCATTGGGTGACCAAGTGAGAGCAGCTCTCTTTTTTGTACAGCGTCTTCTCTTCATCGAATATTCTCTAGCTTCTGGAATCACTTAAGTTGGGTGGTTTTAATTCATGAATTTAAGGAACATCAGTAACCAATTTTCTAACTTTGCTTGTAATAAACTAACTTTCGTAAGTGATGACGAAGAATAATTTTTAAGTTCCTAATAGGTACTAGTGGGAAATTTAGTTCAAGAGTGTGGCTTGGAGCAAATTATAAGGAATAATATTCGAAATGACTCATGGAATTGCGGTATTGCTATGAATTCTAAAACAAAGATTTCACTACCAGGAAGCATGAAGTAAATTAAATTGCGACGTAGCAAACATACGAGGAAATTTAACGGACATGTACCTCCTCTGGAGACTTAATTATAACCACCTAAACTTAGCCATTTAGCAGTTCGTTGAGTATGGGCGAATGGAATCCATGCAATATTTCTACGAAAAGTGCGAATTTACGCCGTCGATCAACAGCAAGTAGTTATTATTATCTACGATTCGTCATGATTTGCCCAACAGTACAGAATCGAATAAGTGATAAAGCACCCATCGAAATTATTACGGTACTTTTGACGAAAACATGGCTCGAGCAAATTGAAAATAAGAAGCCATCATAGCTATGTTGGTCAATAACCCGCCCAAGGAATCACTAGATGCAGATCGTATTGCTAGCAATATGGCTCAGGCTTTCGGCTTAAGCGAATAGTGCTCAAACCGCAACATCAATGGGGCTACGTTTACTGTACTTAATTCTGTCGCTCTTTTCTATTAAACAACAGCAGCCATGTGTGTTGTACTATCCTTAAATAGCATCATTGTCTTTATGAAATATTCTACCAATCTACAGGGTCTGTATAATAAGTAACCGGACTGAGCCTGCCCCGCGCCGTCAAAGCGTCTGCTAACCGGTATCTGGTGCTGTAGTGGTGGTGGGGGTCTAGGTAAAGGGAACCGGGCTGCAGCATTGCCTCCAAGCGCTTGGAGAGATTGCATCGAGCGAGAGCGGAGTGCGTGTTCAGTTCATAGATATAGAGAGTACTGGATCCGCAACCGGTCGTGAGAGCCGAAGCAATTGGCAACCTTCGCTGAAGTTGTGTGAAGTTGAGGTGATATGCTTTTAATTTAGCACTCTATTCACGGCGAAACACGTTCAGATTAAAAAAGTTTTTAATTTTAAAGATCGCGCGTACGTAATCGGAACTTTAATTCACTGTTTTAATTAAAAATTTATCAAATTTCCATCCGCTTTGACACATGAGTTTTCCCGCGTGTTTCGCGCTCTTTTCGATTTTCTTTTGCTTTTACGTTCGAGTTTTCCGTGAGAATCGTTTGTTGTTTGTACTCAATCGTGTGCACGTGAAATGAAATTTCGTCGGTGTGCGCGGGTGTCAGTGGGGGAAGCGATTCTTCTGAAGAGAGAAAAGAAAAAACCTGTCTGGAAAAAAGGGGAAGGAGAAGCAGAGGGAATCATATAGTTTCGAGAGCGTAAGTTATTTATAACTTATTTATGTGGCAAATTTGCTTCTCACATGGACGAGTACACAGATTCTCGTTGCTCGTCCATTTGTTTATATGTCTTTGGTTCAGTTACGTCGTCGGAGTGAAAATGGAGCAAACGATCGAGCAACCGAACCAGAGTTTTTTAACCACGTTATTACAGGAAACGAGACGTGGGTTTTCGAATACGATCCTGAGATGAAGCGGCAGAGCTCGGAGTGGCACACACCGGCGTCACCACGACCGAAAAAACCGCGCATGAGCAAATCGAAGGTGAAGTCGATGCTCATTGCTTTCTTTGACGTGAAAGGCATTGTTCACAAAGAGTTTGTGCCAGCCGGCCAAACTGTAAACGGCTAGTACTACAGAGAGGTGTTCCGTCGACTAACCGCCCGGGTTCGCCGAGTCCGTCCGGAGATTGCCAATTCGTGGATCCTCCATCACGACAATGCTCCGTCGCACACCTGCCTGCTCGTCACCGAGCAGTTGGCCAAACAGTCGAGGGCAACGTTGCCACAGCCCCTTGCAGCCCGGATATGGCACCAGCAGACTTCTTTCTGTTCCCCAAGATCAAGAGACACCTTAAGGTGACGCGGTTCGGGACTCTGGAAAACGTTCAACGTGCTACAACGAGGGCTCTAGACAGCATCGAGGTTGCCGACTTCCAGGGAGCGTTCGGGGATTGGAAAATCCGGTATCAGCGTGTGATCGATTCCAATGGGGACTACTTTGAAGATTTCTAACGAAAAATTGTACATATTTTGCCAATAAAAAATGTCCTGAGGTCTGTCCGGTTACTTATTATTCAGACCCTGTACATCGGTTGCGGATAGTTTTGACGAGCTTCTGATGTGCGCAACTGATGCCGCTAACAATTTTCCATAAGTCCGGACACGATCATCTTGTCAATTTGATTGAATATACGGCAGCTAGCAATGCAACATCCCTAATTTAAAGGAGTATCTTACAGCCATTAAAAGAATGAGCAAAAAACAACCCTAAATGCATTTGAAGGTGAAGTGCAAAAAAGAATCTTCAACCTAGTGAAGTATCCTACACCTAGGTGTAAAACTATGCAAATTGCAATGATCTGAGGGACAGCTGTCTGCTAGAAGGTATATGCTGACAAAAGAAGACGCGGAACAGCAATAATCGAAGGCGACTACTACTGTTTTTTAATTGCTTCAGTTTTTAAGCGGTCAAATCATTACGGTTTAAAATAGCTGTAGTCAAAAGTGAAGACGTTACGAAAGTTGCGAAGCAAGGTCATTCTGGAAAGACAATTAATTTTTAAAATAGCTGTGAAAGTTGACGTGAACATTAGACTATCGTGCCGATTTTTCGACTTCAGGGGAAATAAATATAGAAAGAATAAGTGAGGTTTTAGCATAATATGTGCCTTCTCAAATAAAGATTATTTTTCTTGCTAATATTCCAAAGCTCCCCCGCAGGGGGAATGCCGGTCGACAAGAGCACTCTTGGAGGCTAGCATTCTTTGGGGAGTTCCGCCCCCACGTACCCGAGGAAACTCCGCAGGGGGAATGCCGGTCGACAAGACCACTCTTGGAGGCTAGCATTCTTTGGGGAGTTCCGCCCCCACGTACCCGAGGAAATTCCCGCAGGGAGAAAGCCGGTCGACAAGAACATTCTTGGAGGCTAGCATTCTTTGGGGAGTGCCGCCCCACGGACCCGAGGATATGCGGGGTGTCGTGAGGTTCCCTCCTGGGATGATAGGTAACGACTCTGATTGTATCTGGACTACGCTTTGGACAACGAACTGGAATTGACGCTTTGGGCTGGCGGATGTGATGGTTTGGACCTAGGTGCTTTGCACAGTAGCACCGAGGTGAAACTCGTGTGTGAACGGCTCCAATTCAACTATCATACCGTCTCCGTCCCGGTAAAACCTTGGCAGGCCTCGGAGTACGTTCGAAGTTCGCACCATTGGGTTAGTAGTGTAGGTTCGGTTGAGACGGACACCCGATTAGCGCTGGTCTGGCTCTGAGCACTTGTCCCCATAAGGGCTTGTGCCAACCCTCGCATGGCCTCCCTGCTCTGCAAAGATAACCATGGGACCAAAAAGGCGACTACACACACGAACGGAGATAGCGGCTCCGAGGGGGGACCCAACAAAACTGGAGCAATCAAAAGACCAAAAAAATCCAAAAAAGGAAATAAAAAATAATAGCAACGACGACGCAACCAGCGGTTGCAGCCACGATGTCAACAGTACATCGAGCGCTGTACTAACCACGAAAAAAACGAAGACTAACACGACGACAGTGACGGTAGACGAAAAACGGAGAACAGCAGACAGTCTGGTGCAGACTGAGATTCCTGCGGCGTTTGGGCGCAGCAAAAAAATTATGCGAACGCCCGAGCGTCCTATTAAGGAGAAGCGGGAGACTCGGCAGGATGCTTCAGGTGTTCGAGCAGTCGAAGATAACATAAACAGCACCGAAAATTCGATTGTCACCGCTGCGATCGTTACTAAAGCGACCGATGCAAGCGTCACAAATCCCGACATAGCAACGAAAAATCCAGAAGCAAACGAGGAGATTACGGCACTAAAAGCAAAGAGTGACCAGACACCGCGTGATTGTACCGCCAACGTTGAAAATATGGGGGAAGTACTGCACTCGGAAACGGAACGCGAAAACCTCTCCCAAGGATGGTTGCAAGGTACAATTGCGGCCCAGCGATACGAAGAAGAAAGACTACTTCGAAAAGCGGGAGATGTTCTGAAAAGAATACAAGCTGCATGCGACTCCCCAAAAATTAGCAAAGGAAGAGCTCCTTGAACTAGAGGAGCTCCTAGATCGCATAGGGCACTATCGGAGGAGCTGGTTAAGGGCCGAAGATGAACAGAAGGCTAAAGAGGCGCTTGGGGCGAAATCTAAAGGCGACATACAGATAGCTCCATCATTAAAAGTCAATAAAAGAATGACGTCTAGCCCAATCGAAGGAGATAGGGATAAAAGAAGGAAGGAAGAGGCACTTGACGGGCGTGGAGCACCAGATCAGGGGTTCCAGACATTGCTTACAAAAGGAGCGAAGAAACTCCTTCAAAAAAAGCCAGAAAGTAAAGTTCGTACGGACGCCCAATTAGAAAAAGGACCTGATGCAAAACAGGAGAGGCAGAAGCCCCGACGAAGACCCCGGCAGCAGGCACTGCTTGTAAAGCTCCAAGATGGCCGATCCTACGCGGGGGTGCTGCGGGATATCAGGGGAAACGTAAGGCCCGAAGACACCAATACTACCATTAAAGTAGTAAGACCAACGCGGTCGGGCTACATACTGGTCGAATTCGGAGCAGAGGCCGGCAATAAAGAAGCATTCTGTGACGCAGTAAAGAAAGTCCTCGGCAAAAGCGCAACTATAGCCCCGCTCGAGCCGATGGCAACGATCGAAATACGAGACATAGACTGCGTGACGGATCTGGCCGAGGAAGAAGAGGCCATCAAAAAGGAGTTCCCTAGCGTGGGAAGGATCAAAGCGAGACTGACACCAGAAAACAACAGGGGACAACGCATGGCCATAGTTGACTTGACCGAAAAGGACGCCGAAAAATTCCTGAAGAAGGGCAAAGTACGAATTGGGTGGGTTGTCTGTAGGATACGGCGAAGAGCAACGCCTCTTCAATGTTTCAAGTGCCTTGGTTATGGTCACACCACACAAGTATGCAAAGGACCCGATAGGAGTTCCCTATGTTACAAATGCGGTGAAACGGGTCATAAAAGAAAAGAGTGCACGAAGGAAGCACACTGTATCTTTTGCAAGGATGTTGATCCAAATCTTGATTTTGGACACGTCTTGGGATCAGGAAAATGCCGGGTGTTCCAGGGAGCCCTAGCCAAGGCAAAATCAGAGCTTCGATGACCCGCATCCTGCAGCTAAACCTACATCGCAGTTCAACCGCCCAAAATCTGCTTGAGCAGTTTGCGAGGGACAGGAAAGCCGACTTCTTGCTGCTGACTGAGCAACACCATAATAAAAGTCCTGCATTGTGGTACTCTGATGAAACTGGTACTGCCGCTATCTGGGTTAGGAACAGTGACTTTCAAGCGGAGAGTTGTGGACGGGGGGATGGTTTCGTGTGGGTTCGGTGCTCAGGGATCACCTTCTTTAGTGTGTACCTAACGCCTAACGAGTCGATATCATCTTTCCAAGCCAAGCTTAATGCTCTGGAGGGCGCTGTCTCGAACGCAGAGGGTAAATTGCTCGTTGGGGGAGACTTCAATGCTAAAGCAATCGAATGGGGCATGCCTCAGACGGATCCGCGGGGAAAACGAATCCTGGAAATGGCGGCCAGGACGGCCCTCGTCGTACTAAACACCGGAAATACGCCGACTTTCCGCCGTATTGGCTGTGAGGGAACCATACCGGATGTGACATTCGCCTCGGAGTCCTTAGTACGGAGGATACACAACTGGAAAGTATTAGAGGACTACTCAGCCAGTGATCACCAGTGCATTCTGCTTGAGATAAGTGATGCTATCTCCCGACGTCCGTGCTCTCGGCCTTCTACAACTGGATGGAACATTGGAAGAATGGACATCGAGAGGTTCGTCAAGGTTCTCACAGCAGGTGAGCCGCTGCAGGGAGCTCCGGAGGGGACGGAAGAACTGGCAGCTCAAGACGTGGTGAACTCTACAATGAGCATAATCACGTCTGCTTGCTGCGCTTCTATGCCCCGTCGAAGACCCCGGCCTGGCAAGCCCCCAGCGTACTGGTGGTCTACTGAAATCGCTGAAAATCGGAGGGAGTGTCACAAGCTTCGGCGTGAGGCTCCACGGGCGCGGAACCATGACGAGGCATGCAACCAGGTAGCAGCATATAAGTCGGGCAGGAAATTCTTTCGCAAACTGATCAACAGTAGCAAGGCTCGCTGCTGGCAAGAACTAGTGGACAATGTGAACAAGGATCTGTGGGGCCTTGGCTACAAGCTGGTCATGGGGAAACTTGGTGCCCTACGGAAGCCTTGCATACATGACGCGGAAAAGATGGACGCGATAGTGCGGGGACTCTTCCCCGCCCATCCCGTCCGTGTTGACGCTGTCCATGGTGAAACAGCAGTAGAGTGCCCACTCTTCACACAGCTGGAACTGGAGGAGGCAGTCCTCTCCCTGAAAGCGAGGAAGGCTCCAGGTCCAGATGGTGTTCCAGCTGAGGTGTTGCGGCTCGTCTATCACCATTGTCCTGACTTGCTGCTCAACACATTCAACGCTTGCCTACGGAACGGGGTTTTCCCGGTACGATGGAAGGTGGCGAGGCTCGTGCTGATCAGCAAGGGGAAGGGAAATCCCGAATCGCCGTCTGCATACCGCCCGTTATGCATGCTAGACACGGCTGAGAAAGTGCTAGAGAAACTCATCAAGGGAAGACTCACTGACGCAATTTGTGCTGCTGGGGACCTATCTCCTCGGCAGTACGGCTTTAGAGCAGAACGTTCTACCATTGATGCGATTGCAGAGGTGATGAACGCGGTCCAAAAGGCAGAGGCATATAGTCGCACCAAGCGACGGATCGTCCTGTTGGTGACACTCGACGTCAGGAATGCCTTCAACTCCGCTAGATGGGTGGATATTCTGGACACGCTGGAAAACTCTTTTCAAGTTCCAGAATATCTAATGCGGCTTTTGAGGAACTACCTAAAGGACCGAAGCCTGCTCTACGACACGACACAGGGCCAACGAAGATGGAAATTACATCGGGTGTTGCCCAGGGATCTATCCTTGGTCCGGACCTGTGGAACGTGTCTTACGACGGGCTACTGAGACTTGAGATGCCAGATGAGCCGCCCTTGGTCGGCTATGCAGATGATGTTGCGGCTCTGGTCGCCGGACGCACCGTTGAACAAGCGCAACTTAGGCTAGGTATGCTAATGCGCCGAGTGAGGGACTGGATGACTGCTCGCGGGCTCAGTTTAGCACTGGAGAAAACCGAAGTGGTCATCAAAAAAGAGAATCCCTAGAGTAAGGATGATCAGTATTGGAGATATACAAATCAAATCGAAGCCAGCGGTGAAGTACCTGGGGCTACTGATCGACTCGAAGATGAGTTTCTCTGAGCAAATCAGGGCAACGGCTGAGAAGGCTGCTTCGGGAATATCGGCCCTGAGTCGACTTATGGTCAACGTAGGGGGACCCAGCCCATCAAGAAGACCCCTCTTGATGAGTGCTGTAGGGTCAGTGCTACTGTACGGAGCAGAGGTATGGGGCGACGCTCTCAGCAAGGAGGTATACCGAAAACGATTGGCACAGGTACAGAGAAGAGGAGCACTGAGAATTGCATCTTCGTATCCAACAGTCTCCGACTCGGCGGTGAGAGTGATTGCAGGCGTGATACCTGTCGCCCTCCTTGCTAGAGAGTGCCGAAACGAGAATGCTAGGGAGATGGTTGTCCGCGAGGAGAGACAACGCTCGCTCAACGATTGGCAGCAGTTTTGGGGGAATTGCACGAAGGGAAAGTGGACTGCGCGCCTCATCCCGGATGTGAGACCGTGGCTAAATCGAAGGCATGGTGAGACTGACTTCTATCTGACCCAGCTTTTGAGCGGGCACGGGTGTTTTCAGTCTTACCTGCACAAGATCGGTAAGTCACGGTCTCCCGATTGTCGGTTTTGCCCAGGAGAGGAGGACAATGCCTGTCACACATTTTTTGCGTGTACAAAATGGGTCAGGCTGCGAAGGGAACTCTACAGGGAGACGGGAGAGCTCACCCCGGATAATATAGTTGCGGTGATGCTCGAATCGGTTGACAAATGGAACCAGGTGGCACATTATGCTCGGGTAGTCCTAAAAGATAAAAGGGACTCGCAGCAGCCGGAGGCGCTGGGGCTGGGGGATCGCTCTTCTGGCATTTTCTCTTCCCCTCTCCCCTCCCGCTAGGAAAGGGACTCCCCAGCTTGAAGGCGCCCCACGGCATAACAAAACGAGACCTGGCCCGAAGTAATGTGTCAAACGGTTCCAGGCTAGGTTCTCAGATTGACAGGCAAGGTGTTTAGTGGGTAGTCCAAGGGTATCCTCCATGGGAGTCCCACACTGCCAGACTCGGCGGGCGTAAATGCCTTCACCTCCCTACCACAAAAAAAAAAATATTCCAAAGCTTCCGAAGGTATATGTTAAGTATGTCTATACAATTTGTTCGTTGGGAAAAAATGTATTTCATTGATTAATCCTCGACAATTAAATAAATAATTTAAAAATTATATTAGCCGCAAAAATCAGTCAGGTAGTGATTAAGGAAATCTCAATACTAATTTGACGCCTTTCTATAGCTATATTACTAATGCTCGTATTTTTGAGTTTTATTATCATCAGCTTAGTAAAATTCGCAACTCGATTTATTCTTAATTACCTAAGGGTTTAAGCTAAAGCCAATTCACAAGGATAATGATCCAGGTAGCCTAATATACTCGTACTTTGCCCTAATACTAGTATTTGCGCAATTCTCAAACACTAATTAGTTGATCTCTTATCATTAGGCTAATTACGGATACTTTTAAGTAGTTGATAGATCCTTTGATACAAAGGATTAGAATTTTGATATAAAAAGGATGTTGCCGGAACATCTAGCCAGAATAGAAGAAACCATTGATCAAAATGAATACTGATGAACGAGTGAATTTCATTAATAGGACGTTCCAGATTTCAATTGACAGAGCCGAAGCAGATCTTGAGCGATGTTATCAGGAAAGGATGAAATTGAGAAGTTTGAGAAGATGCTCTATTCCAGGGTGCTATGTGTTAGAAGATACATTCCTAATGCAGCCCCTGAAGATTTACACAGAGGCAGAAGTGCGAAGAGAACACGAAAAATTAGAGAACAAGATCAAGTCCATCCAGTGTCATATTGCTCAAGTGAGGGCCTTGAAAATTAACCAGCGGCTACCGATTTTAGTGAACTTAAGTGCGGGATGCAGTCAGCAGTCAGTGAAAAGTATGCAACATACTTATGCAAATAGGAGTCGATCGGACTCAGTAAGTACAGAAGGTGACTCTAGTTCAGAGTATAGCTGGGAATCGAGTGGATAGTGCGAGATATTTGAATTAATATTTGTATTATTAGTATTTTTGTCATAGAATGTTGTAATAGAGGTAAATATATAATTTGTACGGATATTATCTAATCCATATGTCTTTTCTTTTTCATAAAATATTCTCTAGATTCTTAAATTGCTTAGGATGGTGGGTTTAAAGGAAAAATAAAACTTCTTACTATAATTTTCACAGGATAAATAATATTTCAGTTGCATTAACCAGTCAATATTAGGGCTTGGAGTAATTTATTAGCAAGTATGTGATTTGCATGCAATAAGCATTAATAATCGATTCATGGAATTTTCGTACGGACGATGGAAAAATTGATTTCAACGAGCCGCTACAGTTGGAAAAAAGCGTGGTAACAATATCGATAAATTTAACAATTTTTCGCTATGAAATGGCGCTATTAATGGAAATTTTCAAATTTACCATGGTATTTGTGAGAAGAAGAAAGAAATGACGTCTAGCCCAATCGAAGGAGATAGGGATAAAAGAAGGAAGGAAGAGGCACTTGACGGGCGTGGAGCACCAGATCAGGGGTTCCAGACATTGCTTACAAAAGGAGCGAAGAAACTCCTTCAAAAAAAGCCAGAAAGTAAAGTTCGTACGGACGCCCAATTAGAAAAAGGACCTGATGCAAAACAGGAGAGGCAGAAGCCCCGACGAAGACCCCGGCAGCAGGCACTGCTTGTAAAGCTCCAAGATGGCCGATCCTACGCGGGGGTGCTGCGGGATATCAGGGGAAACGTAAGGCCCGAAGACACCAATACTACCATTAAAGTAGTAAGACCAACGCGGTCGGGCTACATACTGGTCGAATTCGGAGCAGAGGCCGGCAATAAAGAAGCATTCTGTGACGCAGTAAAGAAAGTCCTCGGCAAAAGCGCAACTATAGCCCCGCTCGAGCCGATGGCAACGATCGAAATACGAGACATAGACTGCGTGACGGATCTGGCCGAGGAAGAAGAGGCCATCAAAAAGGAGTTCCCTAGCGTGGGAAGGATCAAAGCGAGACTGACACCAGAAAACAACAGGGGACAACGCATGGCCATAGTTGACTTGACCGAAAAGGACGCCGAAAAATTCCTGAAGAAGGGCAAAGTACGAATTGGGTGGGTTGTCTGTAGGATACGGCGAAGAGCAACGCCTCTTCAATGTTTCAAGTGCCTTGGTTATGGTCACACCACACAAGTATGCAAAGGACCCGATAGGAGTTCCCTATGTTACAAATGCGGTGAAACGGGTCATAAAAGAAAAGAGTGCACGAAGGAAGCACACTGTATCTTTTGCAAGGATGTTGATCCAAATCTTGATTTTGGACACGTCTTGGGATCAGGAAAATGCCGGGTGTTCCAGGGAGCCCTAGCCAAGGCAAAATCAGAGCTTCGATGACCCGCATCCTGCAGCTAAACCTACATCGCAGTTCAACCGCCCAAAATCTGCTTGAGCAGTTTGCGAGGGACAGGAAAGCCGACTTCTTGCTGCTGACTGAGCAACACCATAATAAAAGTCCTGCATTGTGGTACTCTGATGAAACTGGTACTGCCGCTATCTGGGTTAGGAACAGTGACTTTCAAGCGGAGAGTTGTGGACGGGGGGATGGTTTCGTGTGGGTTCGGTGCTCAGGGATCACCTTCTTTAGTGTGTACCTAACGCCTAACGAGTCGATATCATCTTTCCAAGCCAAGCTTAATGCTCTGGAGGGCGCTGTCTCGAACGCAGAGGGTAAATTGCTCGTTGGGGGAGACTTCAATGCTAAAGCAATCGAATGGGGCATGCCTCAGACGGATCCGCGGGGAAAACGAATCCTGGAAATGGCGGCCAGGACGGCCCTCGTCGTACTAAACACCGGAAATACGCCGACTTTCCGCCGTATTGGCTGTGAGGGAACCATACCGGATGTGACATTCGCCTCGGAGTCCTTAGTACGGAGGATACACAACTGGAAAGTATTAGAGGACTACTCAGCCAGTGATCACCAGTGCATTCTGCTTGAGATAAGTGATGCTATCTCCCGACGTCCGTGCTCTCGGCCTTCTACAACTGGATGGAACATTGGAAGAATGGACATCGAGAGGTTCGTCAAGGTTCTCACAGCAGGTGAGCCGCTGCAGGGAGCTCCGGAGGGGACGGAAGAACTGGCAGCTCAAGACGTGGTGAACTCTACAATGAGCATAATCACGTCTGCTTGCTGCGCTTCTATGCCCCGTCGAAGACCCCGGCCTGGCAAGCCCCCAGCGTACTGGTGGTCTACTGAAATCGCTGAAAATCGGAGGGAGTGTCACAAGCTTCGGCGTGAGGCTCCACGGGCGCGGAACCATGACGAGGCATGCAACCAGGTAGCAGCATATAAGTCGGGCAGGAAATTCCTTCGCAAACTGATCAACAGTAGCAAGGCTCGCTGCTGGCAAGAACTAGTGGACAATGTGAACAAGGATCTGTGGGGCCTTGGCTACAAGCTGGTCATGGGGAAACTTGGTGCCCTACGGAAGCCTTGCATACATGACGCGGAAAAGATGGACGCGATAGTGCGGGGACTCTTCCCCGCCCATCCCGTCCGTGTTGACGCTGTCCATGGTGAAACAGCAGTAGAGTGCCCACTCTTCACACAGCTGGAACTGGAGGAGGCAGTCCTCTCCCTGAAAGCGAGGAAGGCTCCAGGTCCAGATGGTGTTCCAGCTGAGGTGTTGCGGCTCGTCTATCACCATTGTCCTGACTTGCTGCTCAACACATTCAACGCTTGCCTACGGAACGGGGTTTTCCCGGTACGATGGAAGGTGGCGAGGCTCGTGCTGATCAGCAAGGGGAAGGGAAATCCCGAATCGCCGTCTGCATACCGCCCGTTATGCATGCTAGACACGGCTGAGAAAGTGCTAGAGAAACTCATCAAGGGAAGACTCACTGACGCAATTTGTGCTGCTGGGGACCTATCTCCTCGGCAGTACGGCTTTAGAGCAGAACGTTCTACCATTGATGCGATTGCAGAGGTGATGAACGCGGTCCAAAAGGCAGAGGCATATAGTCGCACCAAGCGACGGATCGTCCTGTTGGTGACACTCGACGTCAGGAATGCCTTCAACTCCGCTAGATGGGTGGATATTCTGGACACGCTGGAAAACTCTTTTCAAGTTCCAGAATATCTAATGCGGCTTTTGAGGAACTACCTAAAGGACCGAAGCCTGCTCTACGACACGACACAGGGCCAACGAAGATGGAAATTACATCGGGTGTTGCCCAGGGATCTATCCTTGGTCCGGACCTGTGGAACGTGTCTTACGACGGGCTACTGAGACTTGAGATGCCAGATGAGCCGCCCTTGGTCGGCTATGCAGATGATGTTGCGGCTCTGGTCGCCGGACGCACCGTTGAACAAGCGCAACTTAGGCTAGGTATGCTAATGCGCCGAGTGAGGGACTGGATGACTGCTCGCGGGCTCAGTTTAGCACTGGAGAAAACCGAAGTGGTCATCAAAAAAGAGAATCCCTAGAGTAAGGATGATCAGTATTGGAGATATACAAATCAAATCGAAGCCAGCGGTGAAGTACCTGGGGCTACTGATCGACTCGAAGATGAGTTTCTCTGAGCAAATCAGGGCAACGGCTGAGAAGGCTGCTTCGGGAATATCGGCCCTGAGTCGACTTATGGTCAACGTAGGGGGACCCAGCCCATCAAGAAGACCCCTCTTGATGAGTGCTGTAGGGTCAGTGCTACTGTACGGAGCAGAGGTATGGGGCGACGCTCTCAGCAAGGAGGTATACCGAAAACGATTGGCACAGGTACAGAGAAGAGGAGCACTGAGAATTGCATCTTCGTATCCAACAGTCTCCGACTCGGCGGTGAGAGTGATTGCAGGCGTGATACCTGTCGCCCTCCTTGCTAGAGAGCGCCGAAACGAGAATGCTAGGGAGATGGTTGTCCGCGAGGAGAGACAACGCTCGCTCAACGATTGGCAGCAGTCTTGGGGGAATTGCACGAAGGGAAAGTGGACTGCGCGCCTCATCCCGGATGTGAGACCGTGGCTAAATCGAAGGCATGGTGAGACTGACTTCTATCTGACCCAGCTTTTGAGCGGGCACGGGTGTTTTCAGTCTTACCTGCACAAGATCGGTAAGTCACGGTCTCCCGATTGTCGGTTTTGCCCAGGAGAGGAGGACAATGCCTGTCACACATTTTTTGCGTGTACAAAATGGGTCAGGCTGCGAAGGGAACTCTACAGGGAGACGGGAGAGCTCACCCCGGATAATATAGTTGCGGTGATGCTCGAATCGGTTGACAAATGGAACCAGGTGGCACATTATGCTCGGGTAGTCCTAAAAGATAAAAGGGACTCGCAGCAGCCGGAGGCACTGGGGCTGGGGGATCGCTCTTCTGGCATTTTCTCTTCCCCTCTCCCCTCCCGCTAGGAAAGGGACTCCCCAGCTTGAAGGCGCCCCACGGCATAACAAAACGAGACCTGGCCCGAAGTAATGTGTCAAACGGTTCCAGGCTAGGTTCTCAGATTGACAGGCAAGGTGTTTAGTGGGTAGTCCAAGGGTATCCTCCATGGGAGTCCCACACTGCCAGACTCGGCGGGCGTAAATGCCTTCACCTCCCTACCACAAAAAAAAAATATTCCAAAGCTTCCGAAGGTATATGTTAAGTATGTCTATACAATTTGTTCGTTGGGAAAAAATGTATTTCATTGATTAATCCTCGACAATTAAATAAATAATTTAAAAATTATATTAGCCGCAAAAATCAGTCAGGTAGTGATTAAGGAAATCTCAATACTAATTTGACGCCTTTCTATAGCTATATTACTAATGCTCGTATTTTTGAGTTTTATTATCATCAGCTTAGTAAAATTCGCAACTCGATTTTTTCTTAATTACCTAAGGGTTTAAGCTAAAGCCAATTCACAAGGATAATGATCCAGGTAGCCTAATATACTCGTACTTTGCCCTAATACTAGTATTTGCGCAATTCTCAAACACTAATTAGTTGATCTCTTATCATTAGGCTAATTACGGATACTTTTAAGTAGTTGATAGATCCTTTGATACAAAGGATTAGAATTTTGATATAAAAAGGATGCTGCCGGAACATCTAGCCAGAATAGAAGAAACCATTGATCAAAATGAATACTGATGAACGAGTGAATTTCATTAATAGGACGTTCCAGATTTCAATTGACAGAGCCGAAGCAGATCTTGAGCGATGTTATCAGGAAAGGATGAAATTGAGAAGTTTGAGAAGATGCTCTATTCCAGGGTGCTATGTGTTAGAAGATACATTCCTAATGCAGCCCCTGAAGATTTACACAGAGGCAGAAGTGCGAAGAGAACACGAAAAATTAGAGAACAAGATCAAGTCCATCCAGTGTCATATTGCTCAAGTGAGGGCCTTGAAAATTAACCAGCGGCTACCGATTTTAGTGAACTTAAGTGCGGGATGCAGTCAGCAGTCAGTGAAAAGTATGCAACATACTTATGCAAATAGGAGTCGATCGGACTCAGTAAGTACAGAAGGTGACTCTAGTTCAGAGTATAGCTGGGAATCGAGTGGATAGTGCGAGATATTTGAATTAATATTTGTATTATTAGTATTTTTGTCATAGAATGTTGTAATAGAGGTAAATATATAATTTGTACGGATATTATCTAATCCATATGTCTTTTCTTTTTCATAAAATATTCTCTAGATTCTTAAATTGCTTAGGATGGTGGGTTTAAAGGAAAAATAAAACTTCTTACTATAATTTTCACAGGATAAATAATATTTCAGTTGCATTAACCAGTCAATATTAGGGCTTGGAGTAATTTATTAGCAAGTATGTGATTTGCATGCAATAAGCATTAATAATCGATTCATGGAATTTTCGTACGGACGATGGAAAAATTGATTTCAACGAGCCGCTACAGTTGGAAAAAAGCGTGGTAACAATATCGATAAATTTAACAATTTTTCGCTATGAAATGGCGCTATTAATGGAAATTTTCAAATTTACCATGGTATTTGTGAATTCTAAAAAGATCTTTTTTACATGTTGTGTTTTGCATTTCACAATACTTTTGTTAAACTAAATACGACGACAATGTATATTTTAAAAGGCACTACTGTTAAGAATGAAGATTTTATAGAAAAACAATTTTGATTTATCAAAATGGTATTATATTTTATGAAGCTTAGTTATAGTTTTTATAACGCCTGTTTTAAAATCTACATAGAGCAATTTCGAAGCTAAATTGAGTAACGCTAACTCCAGTGCTGCTCCAGTTAAATTTAACCATGGTAAATTTTGCATTATATCTCATGGTTTGTAAAATCTACAAAATTGCTTTGTAGTTTTGGAAACAAATTTTTTATGTTGAATGTAGTTTACCTACTTTAAGCGCGTGTTGATCAATCAAATAAAACACCTCTTAATATTAAATAAATGTATATGTAATGTGTGCTTTTGGTAACATTTGAGCTTTTACAAACATTATACATAATAAATGAATTTCTTTTATATCAATAATTTTTCAATTTGACTGTTGCAATTTGGTCAACAATTTCATAAAAGAAAATCTTTTTCTTTATAACCTGCGAATTTTGCTTTCATGATGATAATTTTTGCTGGGTAAAATGCTATTACTTCTTTATTTACCAACATTAAAATTTTAGCAACGTCATTCTTTAAGAAAAGCATTTAATTGCAGTTTTAAATTATAGGCAAGTTACAGGTTATAACATTTTCGATAAGAATACAATTATTAAGTAAATTATCATATAATTTTATTTCTTACATACATTTTTCCATTGTTTGAAGGATAAATATGAATAGGTGAACTAGTGAAATATTCTAAAGGAATGACGATGAGATTATGGGAAATGTTCCCTACTTCATATGATTGAAAGTGTTCATCGAAATTATTAATGCTGACTTCAAAAACAACAGCAAATGCACTATCGTCTACAATAAATAACTGATTGACTTTATAAATACTCAAATGATTTTAGAAAATTGATAGATAAGTACGTTTTTTTTTTAAAGTTTCGGCCATTTACAACCATCAAGTCAACAGTTCTTACAATTGTGAATTTAGCACGATGACCACAAATATTTTCAAAGAGGTTATTCTATGAAGATAATATCTTTGAAATATGAATATGTAATTGAAGAACTATATAGCCATCTTCGGTTTGAGAAAATCGTAAACCAGCTTTTAAACTAAAGGTGTGAGGAGGATTTACCCTGGAATTGATTGAACTACAATACCTTTTTGACTCTCGATGTTTTGCTTCGAACCTCATACTCCATAAGTAAAGGGTTTTCCAATAAGAGGTGCTATTTTGAATAGCCCGCTATTCCGGTAGATGTCACTTTTAAAGCTGTCATTTTTTGACATTTGACAAATAGAAACTACGTCATTAATAAAAATGGAACGATACACGCTTCAACAATGCATTGAAATTATTAAAATTCACTATATATAGGGTGAAAATTTGGCAGAGACGGTTCGTAAAACTCGAACATTTTTGGGTCGTCGTGAAGCACCTTGTCGGACCGCAATACAGAAATTGGTTGAAAAATTCAAGCTGTTGGGATAACTTAGTTAGAGATGGGTCAACTCGATTTAACAAACCGAGTTAACTCGAGTTGCACTTAAATCGAGTCAACTCGTGTTAGGCTATTTCCAACTCGAGTTGTATTTCTAAGTCATCGCTCTGCACTTTGGCCAAATTCGTTGCATATGATTTAGGACCAAGACAGCTCGAGTTGCGGTTAAATCGAGTTAACCCGTGTTAGGCTTTTTCTAACTCGAGTTGTGTTTACGTTATCGTTCTGGCTTTTGGGAAGAAGTCGTTGCATATAATTTTTGCTTTATTTAATGCGCGTTCGTACCCAGCGAAAAAATTTGAAGCGCTTCCTAAAGAATCACTTTTGAAGCACTCCGTTTCTATTTAGAATATGAAATATCTTTTATTTATTTCGGGTTAGTGTACTTCCGAGTACTATCCAGGATTTAACAATATCTACTAACTGATGTAGATATTGTTAAAGCCTGGAGGTTCGTAAGAATGTACTTTTTGATGCTATTCTTATTTATGTAAAAAACTAATTCTTACTTAGAATTAACTACTTTTTTTAAATTTTACTTTGAATATGTATACTGTTAAATACCTATCTATTGCAGAGTAATGCTGAATTAATAGATAGTTTATTTTTTCTTAAACTTGAAAAGACCGATTACTGGATTAAGTATAAAACTTATTGTGTCTCAAGACTTTGACCGTATAGTTTGTAATTGAATGTCAAGTAAAATTAACTCTTTTCTGAATCATAGTTTGTTTTATTTTTTACCTACGGTAATAACTATTTTGTTAAACATTGCCTAGTGTAACACAAAACACACAACAAAAGAGAGAGTGTTGAACTCATCATTACACTATCCATCCTACCCACTACTCAAACACAAACATCCATTCAACTTAAACCGATTTTCCAACCACGCAAGGATTAGATTTTTCCTATTTATATCGATTTGGCTAACTTCTTGAACTCGGTTGGGGCAAATTTTAACTCGGTTAATTCGATTTGGTGTAAACCTGAGCTCACCGATCACTACATTCTTTCTATCTAACTCGATTTAGTCAACTCGGTTTGAACTCGGGTTAGCTAAATTGTAACCCGAGTTAACTCGATTTAACTTAAACCCGAGTTTGCCCATCACTAAACTTAGTGATGCGAAGAATAAAACCCGTGCACGTCGCTCAAGAACAGCCGAGAATATTGCTGCTGTAGCCGAAAGTGTTGAAGAAAACCCAGGTTTGTCCATTACTCGTCGTTCTTTGAAATTAGGCATTCCACAAGCGTCATTACACCGTATTTTGCATTAAGATTTGGGTCGTAAGGCTTATAAAGTTCAGTTAACATAAGAACTCAAGCCGGTCGATCATCAACAACGTCATGTCTTTGCTGATTGGGTCCTTGAAATGTATGAACATGATCCGGAATCCCATCGAAAAATCATCTTGAGTGATGAGGACCATTTCCACCTCGGTGGCTGGGCATCTGGGGCTCGGAAAACCCAAGAGTTATTGTTGGAAAGCCTATCTATCCTTACCGTGTGACTGTTTTGTGCGGTTTATGCTGCGGCGGAGTCATTGGACCTTACTATTTCGAAAATGAGGGTGGAGCAACAGTTACGGTGAATGGATTGCGCTACCGAGAGATGATTATTGACTTTTTATGGCCGGAATTGGATGGTATTGATCTGGACAACGTTTACTTTCAACAAGACGGCGCTACGTGCCACACAAGCAACAAAACCATTGATCTTCTACACGAAAACTTTCCGGACCGTGTTATATCTCGAAGAGGTGATCACAATTGGCCACCGAGATCTTGTGATTTAACACCTTGCGACTTCTTCCTTTGGGGCTACGTGAAAGAGGTCTACGACACCAGCCCTGCGTCGATTCAAGACCTCAAAGATGGAATTCGTGAGGCTATCGCGGACATAGGGCAGCCACTTTGCGATTTGGTTATGGAAAATTTCATGAAAAGGATATGGTCCTGTATGCGTAGTCGTGGTGGTAATTTGCCTGATGTTATTTTTCGCTATTAACGGCATACCTTCCTCTTTATAATGAAATAAACATCAGATCATTTATATTAAAAACTGGCATTTTTCTTTTAATATCAAAATAACACCTCTTATTGGAAAATCTCATCGTCAATCCTTTAGAATATTTCACTAGTTCACCTATTCATATTTATCCTTCAAACAATGGAAAAATGTATGTAAGAAATAAAATTATATGATAATTTACTTAATAATTGTATTCTTATCGAAAATGTTATAACCTGTAACTTGCCTATAATTTAAAACTGCAATTAAATGCTTTTCTTAAAGAATGACGTTGCTAAAATTTTAATGTTGGTAAAAAAAGAAGTAATAGCATTTTACCTAGCAAAAATTATCATCATAAAAGCAAAATTCGCAGGTTATAAGGAAAAAGCTTTTCTTTTATGAAATTGTTGCAAAGCATTTGTTCGACCAAATTGCAACAGTCAAATTGAAAAATTATTGATATAAAAGAAATTCATTTATTATGTATAATGTTTGTAAAAGCTCAAATGTTATCAAAAGCACACATTACATATACATTTATTTAATATTAAGAGGTGTTTTATTTGATTGATCTATTTTTTTGTGATAGTATTTGTCTTGATTCAATTCAAGAGGCGCTTAAAGTAGGTTATTTACATTCGAGGTAAAAAAATTAATTTTAAAAATTACAAACGAGTTTTGTAGATTTTACAAACCATGAGATATAATGTAAAATTTACCATGGTTAAATTTAACTAGAGCATCATTACTTTAGCGGTACTCAATTTAGCTTCGAAATTGTTCTATGTAGATTATAAAAATTACAACTAAGCTTTATAAAATATAATACCAATTTGATGAATCAAAATTGTTTTCCTATAAAATTTACAGTAGAATTGAAGCATAAAATCTACGAAGTGCATTTTAAAGTATACATTGTAGTCGTATTAAGTTTAACAAAAATATTGTGTAATTCAAAATGCAACATGTTAAAAAGATCTTTTTAGAATTCACAAATACCATTGTAAATTTCAAAAATTCCATCAATAGCGCCATTTCATAGCGAAAAATTGTTAAATTAAAATGGTTTTTCTATATTTTTACTATGTTTTTTTTTTTTCTAAATGTAGCAGCTCTTTGAAATAATAAAATTATTAATTACTCCAAGCCCTAATATTGACTGGTTAATGCAACTTTTTTTATGAACTGAGTCTGTGTGGTCTAGTGTTTCGAGCATGAGACGCATAAGCCAAAGGTCCCAGGTTCAAATCCCGTACAACGTGATTTAGTTCAGGAGATTTTTCGGACAGACTACGAGTGCTCACTCAGTTGTGATATGTACTGATTTAATTAGATCAGATCATAGCTGAGCAGAGACACGGGAGCATGGTACTGACCAAACCAACTTCCGAAAAAATCAACACGGTCATGAAAATGAGATACTCTAACTATCTCTAAGCGAAGGCCCGAGGGGGGCTGTAGTGCTAAAAAGAAGAATGCAACTGAAAAATTATTTATCCTGCGAAAATTACTACAGTAAGAACAAAAATTTTTATTCTTTCTTTAAACCCACCATCCTAAGCAATTTAAGAAACTAGAGAATATTTTATGAAGAAGAAAAGACATATGGATTGGCTCATATCCGTACAAATTATATATTTATCTCTATTACAACATTCTATGACAAAAATACTAATCATACAACTATTAATTCAAATATTTCGCGCTATCCACTCGATTCCCAGCTATCCTCTGAACTAGAGTCTGTACTTATTGAGTCCGATCGCCTCCTATTTGCAGTATGTTGCAGGCTTGTCACTACAATCAGCGGCTGACTGCATCCTGTACTTAAGTTCACTAAAACCGGTAGCCGCTGGTTTATTTTCAACGCCCTCACTTGAGCAATATGACACTGGATGGATTTGATCTGCTTCTCTAATTTTTCGTTTTCTCTTCGCACTTCTGCCTCTGTGTAAATCTCCAGGGGCTGCATAAGAAATGTATCTTCTAACACATAGCACCCTGGAATAGAGCATCTTCTCAAACTTCTCAATTTCATCCTTTCCTGATAACATCGCTCAAGATCTGCTTCGGCTCTATCGATTGAAATCTGGAACGTCCTATTAATGAAATTCACTCGTTCATCAGTACTCATTTTGATCAATGGTTTCCTCTATTCTGGCTAGATGTTGCCGCAACATCCTTTTTATATCAAAACTCTAATCCTTTGTTATAAAGGATCTGTCAACTACTTAAAAGTATCCGTAATTAGCCTAATGATAAAAGATCAACTAATTAGTGTTAGAGAATTGCGCATATACGAGTATTAGGGCAAAGTACGAGTATATTAGGCTACCTGGATCATTATCCTTGTGAAATGGCTTAAGGTTAAGCCTTTAGGTAATTAAGAAGAAATCGAGTTGCGAATTTTATTAAGCTAAGGATAATAAAACTCACAAATACGAGTATTAGTAATGTAGCTATAGAAAGAAGTCAGATTAGTATTGAGATTTCCTTAATCACTACCTGAGTGATTTCACCGCTAATATATTTATTAAATTATTTATTTAATTGTCGACGATTAATGAAATCCATTTTTTCCGAACGAACAAATTGTATAGATAAACTTAACATGTAACTTCGGCAGCGTTGGAATATTAGCAAGAAAGATAATAAGAGCATATATTAAGCTATAACCTCATTTATTTGTTCTATATTTATTGCCCCTGCAGTCGAAAAAAATCTACACCATAGTCTAAAGTTCACGTGAACTTTCATAACTGGTTTAAAAATTAGTCGCCTTTCTAGAATGGCTTTGTTTCGAAATTTCCATGACGTCTTCACAGCTATTTTGAACCATAAGGATTTGACCACTTAAAACTGAAGCAATTCAAAAACAGTAGTAGTCGCCATCAATTATTGCTGTTCCGCGTCTTCTTTTGTCAGCATATACCTTCTAGCGGACAGCTGTCCCTCAGATCATTGCAATTTGCGTAGTTTTGCGCATAGGTGTAGGATACTTCACTAGGCTGAAGACTCTCCTTTGCACTTCACCTTCAAATGCAATCAGGGTCTTTTCCGAATGTGTTGTAGGATTCTATGCACCGTCTTCATTTAGCACTTGGAGAAACAAGAAGTACTGAAAAAAGTCTTTGTTTTTATCATTTACTCATCATATGGTCTCATCCATTTCGATGCCCTTTCTAACAGCGTGGACTCCTTAACATAGGAGGTCATCATACTTTTAAGACCGCCTTTGAGATACTAAACCATCATCGAAATACCTAGAATGCAAACTTCGCATCTCAATCAAATCAACCACGCGGTTTCAGATATTAGAAATGCACTTATTTAGCTTTTTAGGGTTTTGTAAAATTATTTTACTAAAATCGCGTCCTGTGTCACAGCAGTTTTTCTCAAAGTCAAAGTCAAAAGCGCTTTATTTAATACTAATCGTTATAAATTTTAAAAGAATATAAAGCAAAATCCAAACAATAACAATAAAAAACTTAATGGCCCAAATGGCTCACTAAATTTGTACGTTATCATTCATCACATTTAAAAAAAGTAGCTATAGCAAATTCAAATCAATAGATTATTACATATTTTTACAATTCAATTGGAAAAAGGAGAAAAAACCAACCAACACTATTCTAAAATTATTTATAATCTTAACACTACAGTGAACTTTGATCCTACACCTAATATGTTTTAACTTAATTCTAATAAATGCTTTCAAAAACTTTATCTTATACTTAAAAAAAATCTATAACAATGTTCCTAACCTAAGCGTTTTACCTTATCTCTAACCTAATATAATAAACATAATATAAACATAGCCTATACCTAATTTTTAACAAAAATAAACAACAACACTAAATGTAGCAATAATGAGCTGAAACTCAAAAACTCAATAACGAAAAACACCAAAACTGAAAATAAACACGAATAATTTAGACATTGTCATTCAGCTACCAATACCTAGATTGCCCCGTCTCAACTCGATCAGCTTCAACGAATCTAGCAAATGAGTATCTCCATTGGAATTGTTGGTCTCGTGAACTCAAATTCGGAGGATATTTTATCTTCTTATCGGTGGCCCGTCGATATATATGATATATGATTGGGACGCCCTCAGAATCAAAAACATATCCATTCATGTCCAAATACACGAATGCTTCTGGAGGAATGAAGCCAGTAGCGAGGCAAGTCGCTATATAGCCGTCTGTAGGGTGGAACGGCTGTGAAATCGAAGGGTTTTCACTCACAGTCACAGATCTTGCGATATGATTTCGAAGAAATTTCAATATGAAGATATCGACCCTCGTCACTTCAGCAGTTTGATAAATTCTTCTATTCGATATATGTATAATGTCTCCAATCCGTCTCAGGCTTTCTGTACAAACCAGTACATGCACGAAGACATTTCCTTTCGAAAATTCTTAATTTTTCCATAGTACTAGCGCTCTGGTTGTACCAGATCTGACATCCATATGTCAAAACTGGTCTAGCCAGTGTCTTGTAACAGATAATTTTGACCTTTTGATCAATGTATCTGGAATGAAAGAGTTTTCGAAGGGCCATGACTACTTTTAGTGCCTTACTGAGCATGATTTTCACATGTTCAGTAAAGTACAGATACTGATCGAGATAAACACCGAGGTATCGAACACAGGATTTATGTGGAACCCGTTCAAGACTACCCCCACCAGCCATGATGTGGAAATCTTTCCAATTACGTTTCAGGTCTTGACTGACCCCCCGCAGCGTTGTCCGAAACAAGTTTGTTTCACAGTTCTGCACATTGATTTTCATTCGCCAATTGTCAGTGTACAGCTGTACATCATTGAACATTTTTTGGAGATTTCTCTGAACTATTGTAGCTTTTCGGTCTGCCGTATAGATGATCAGATCATCAGCAAACGCTACCAATGATCGCGTTGGCGAGACGTTAAAATCAAAGCCGTTCAATAGCTTGCGAATGAAGATTGAAAAGAGCAGAGGCGCAGTAACTGTTCCCTGCTGTAGACCATTCAAGACCTTGAACTCGCGCATTGTTGTCAGATTTCCATCAGTTACGACAAACGATTTCCCGTATAACATATTGCACATCATGACGATAAGGTGTCTGGGGAACTTGTCCTGAAGGAGTTTAAAAATAAGTCCATCTAACCACACCGTATCGAAGGCTTTCTCCATATCAATGAGACATGCTCCAACACATTGTCTATCATTTAGTTTCCAACAGATGTCTGAGGTTACTTTCGTTACTGCATGTGTGGTCGAATGCCTGGCACGAAAACCAAATTGGCAATTCGGCATCAACTCATTTTCCTCAATGTGGGCGTTTAATGCTCTGTTGAGTATCACTTCAAACACCTTGCTGATGTTAGGCAGCAAGCTGATTGGGCGATAGCTTTTCGGGCATGAAGATTCTTTTCCTTTCTTCAAGATTGGAAATACCTTAGCTTTTTTCCACTCATTTGGGAAATATGAATTGCTCAACATGTTGTTGAACAATATGCAATAATTCCTAATAGCAACCTCCGGCAAATGTCGGAGAACTACATTTGGAATACCATCAGTACCACATGATTTCTTGTTGTTTATCCTGCGAAATATGAAACACAAGTCTTCATAGCTGACAAAATAATCAATAAGATTCAAGCTCGGTATGAGGTCAAATGTTAATGTTTCATTGAAAGGAAGAATTGATTGGCCGTTCAGGCTTGACTTGAAGTCGGAAACTTTTGCTTGAACGATCTCTGAAACTATTTCATTCCCTCTCTCAGGGTTTGGTAGATGAGCCAATTCAAAATGTGTTCCAATCAGGGCAAGTTTATCCAATCCTTCACAAATGATTCTGTTTCCATTTCTATCCGGAGTCGTACTATCAATTTCGATACCAGCCCTATCGAGAAGATTTATCTCGTCACTAGTGACTTCAAGATTCGATACCTTCACTCGAGACTTCTTGCGGAATATGCTAGCCTTAGCCTTTTTCCACTCATTTGGGAAATATGAATTGTTCAACATGTTGTTGAACAACATGCAATAATTCCTAATAGCAACCTCCGGCAAATGTCGGAGAACTACATTTGGAATACCATCAGTACCACATGATTTCTTGTTGTTTATCCTGCGAAATATGAAACACAAGTCTTCATAGCTGACAAAATAATCAATAAGATTCAAGCTCGGTATGAGGTCAAATGTTAATGTTTCATTGAAATGAAGAATTGATTGGCCGTTCAGGCTTGATTTGAAGTCGGAAACTTTTGCTTCAACGATCTCTGAAACTATTTCATTCCCTCTCTCAGGGTTTGGTAGATGAACCAATTCAAAATGTGTTCCAATCAGGGCAAGTTTATCCAATCCTTCACAAATGATTCTGTTTCCATTTCTATCCGGAGTCGTACTATCAATTTCGATACCAGCCCTATCGAGAAGATTTATCTCGTCACTAGTGACTTCAAGATTCGATACCTTCACTCGAGACTTCTTGCGGAATATGCTATTCACTTTCATGAACACGCCATCTGGGTCCTGTGGGCTAATACCCCTCAATTTTCCCGCCCATTGATTGCTGACCTCACTCCTGAAGTATGACCGGATTAAGTTCCGGACATTCTTCAGATGTAATTTCAACAAAGACAACGAGGGATGGTTGTAATCCAAAAATCGTCGATAAATATTGTTGACGCGTGTGAGAAGGAGGCTTTTCAATCTTTTCAACCTTGCGATGGTTGGAGTTTCATATCCTTTCATATTGTTTCGAAGTTTAATCTTGGGAACTATTTTCTCAATCGTTTCCAAAGTCAGCTTCTCTAACTTCGACAAATAGACATCTATTTCATCGTTAGTTAGATTCCTGTCATTAGGAACCATTGAGCAAGAGTTGCCAACATCAGAAGGGGGACATTGCTTCTGGTACTCCCGATTAAACTTCTTTTGTAACTTTCCCCAGTCTGTTTTTTTGAAGTTCAACCGATGATTTTCGTGTTGAACTGGAATGAGGAAGAAATCATCCCTTTGATGATTGATTTCCATTACGATTGCGTTATGGTCGCTATCATAAGGAAGCACCTGCAGTTTCCGTTGAGGACTATTAAAGTTGAATTCGAGTCTTGCGTCAGCAATGCAGAGGTCCAAATATGAATTTGTCCTAGGGTATGTTGGGAACTCCGACCCATATAGATTGCACCTGTATTCAATCTGGTTCTCTGTTATCCACGATTTCAGGAATACACCTCTTGGATTATTGGTGGCGTTCAGCCATGATGTATGCTTGGCGTTCAGGTCACCAGCAAGAATATAATAATTATGAAGCCTGTTCAATTCGAGTATTTCAAACAAGGAATTGAGTTCCTCCATATATATATATATATATATATATATATATATATATATATATATATATATATATATATATATATATATATATATATATATATATATATATATCTATATATGTTTATATATATATATATATATATATATATATATATATCTATATATGTTTATATATATATATATATATATATATATGTATATATATATATACATATATATATATATGTATATAAACATATATATATATATATATATATATATATATATATATATATATACATATATATATATGTATATATATAAACATACGAGTATATATATACATATATATATATATATATATATATATATATTTATATATATATATATATATATATATATATATATATATATATTTATATATATATATATATTTATATATATATATATATATATATTTATATATATAAATATATATATATATATATATATATATATATATATATACATATATATACATATACAGATGTATATATATATATATATATATATATATATATATATATATATATATATATATATATATATATATATATATATATATATATATATATACATATATATACATATATATATATGTATATATATATATATATATATATATATATATATATATATATCTATATATATATATATATATATATATATATATATATATATATATATATATATATGTATATATATATATATATATATATATATATATATATATATATATATATATATATATATATATATATATATATATATATATATATATATATATATATATATATATAAAGATGTGTCTGTGTGGGGCTGGTTATATCTAGATAGGATATAAAAAAATGTGTGCCTGAAAGTCGCCACTTGCTTCGATTTTTGCCAAATTTTCAGAAATATTTCTGTTCTGACCATAGTATAGCTCCGGATTGTACCAAAACTGGTACAAGAATTTATTCAATTGTGTGATAAAGCTCACAATAAAAAATCCAAAGTGGAACAATTTGAAACAAAATGGCGACCGCTCAAAGGTAGAAAAAAGTTGAACGATCAAAAAGCACTTCAGAGTCAGGTCAGAATATAAAAATGGCGGCTAGGCAAAGTTCGTAATTCGAAAATTTCTCAAAGCTACAATCCATATTGGATTTTTATGAAGTCTAGAATCAAATTAGACGTTAATGAGATCATGTATTGAATGTACCAGAATTAAATTCGATTCCAATGAACGCTGCAGATTTTAGCCGTAGTGGTTTTTGCATTGCAGTAAAAATTTATATTTTAAAATACGAGTACATGATGCAATGTATTCAAGAAATTGAGTTTTGAAATTTTTGAAATGAAAAAAATTGCCACTCAAAAGGGTGAAATAAAAAAATTAAAAAAAAAAGAAAACCGACTTTGAAATGCCCTAAAAAGGATGAAATATATTTTATGGAAGCGGTGCCAAATAAATTTCCCCATTTGAACATAAATACTTCCATCTGCACCATCACAAAAAAATGGGGGAAAAAATGATATGGCACAGCTTCCATAAAATTTATTTCATCCTTTTTAGGGCATTTTGAAGTCGGTTTTCTTTTTTTTTCCTAAAAGTTTTTTGTGTGGGAAACTCTGGGGTATCTTCTAGTACTTTGAACTTTGCTCTGCCATTGTGGTAGATATTAGCTAGAACTTCCACGTATGGTTTGTCTATGCCTTGTAATATAAATGTATTTATTATTGCATCAGGAAAGATTGAGTCAAAGGCTTTCTTAAACTCTATGAAGGCCAGTGCTAGGGGTTGCTGATACTCTTTATATCTACTCAAGACTTCCCGTACTGCGTGGATATGATCTATAGTGCTGTATCCGCTTCTGAAACCACTTGCTCCCGTGGTTGCTCGGTTGCTAATGCTAATGATCTTCGTGAATACTTTGTAGAAGGTTGATAGGCGACTTATTGGTATGTAGTTCCTGATGTCTTCTTTGCTGCCTTTCTTGTGAATCAGTATTATATTAGCACTATTCCATTGATCAGGTATGCATCTGATGTTAATGCAATCAGTGTAGATTTCTGCTAGTAGTTTCCAGGTTTTTCTGCCCGCGTACTTGAGCAGTTCAGCTGTGATACCGTCATTACCTGCCGCTTTACCATTTTTCATGGAGTAGATAGCCATCTCGACCTCAAAGTCAAAGTCAAAAGCGCTTTATTTAATACTAATCGTTATAAATTTTAAAAGAATATAAAGCAAAATCCAAACAATAACAATAAAAAACTTAATGGCCCAAATGGCTCTCTAAATTTGTACGTTATCATTACACATTAAAAAAAAAAAACAAACTATAGCAAATTCAAATCAATGAAGATTATTACATATTTTTTAAATTTAATTGGAAAAAGGAGAAAAAACCAACCAACACTATTCTAAAATTATTTATAATCTTAACACTACAGTGAACTTTGATCCTACACCTAATATGTTTTAACTTAATTCTAATAAATGCTATCAAAAACTTTATCTTATACTTAAAAAAATCTATAACAATGTTCCTAACCTAAGCGTTTTACCTTATCTCTAACCTAATATAATAAACATAATATAAACCTAACCTATACCTAATTTTTAACAAAAATAAACAACAACACTAAATGTAGCAATAATGAGCTGAAACTCAAAAACTAAATAAAGAAAAACACCAAAACTGAAAATATACACGAATAATTTAGACATTGTCATTCAGCCACCCATACCTAGATTGCCCCGTTTCAACTCGATCAGCCTCAACGAATCTAGCAAATGAGTACCTCCACTGGAATTGTTGGTCTCGTGAACTCAAGTTCGGAGGATATTTTATCTTCTTATCGGTGGCCCGTCGATATATGTGATATATGACTGGGACGCCGTCAGAATCAAAAACATATCGATTCATGTCCAAATACACGAATGCTTCTGGAGGAATGAAGCCAGTAGCGAGGCAAGTCGCTATATACCCGTCTGTAGGGTGGAACGGCTGTGAAATCCAAGGGTTTTCACTCACAGTCACAGATCTTGCGATATGATTCCGAAGAAGTTTCAATATGAAAATATCGAGTCTAGTCACTTCAGCAGTTTGATAAATTCTTCTATTCGATATATAATGTTTCCAATCCGTCTCAGGCTTTCTGTACAAACCAGTACATGCACGAAGACATTTCCTTTCGAAAACTCTTAATTTTTCTATAGTACTAGCACTCTGGTTGTACCAGATCTGACATCCATATGTCAAAACTGGTCTAACCAGTGTCTTGTAACAGATAATTTTGACCTTTTGATCAATGTATCTGGAATGAAAGAGCTTTCGAAGGGCCATGACTACTTTTAGTGCCTTACTGAGCATGGTTTTCACATGTTCAGTATAGTACAGATACTGATCGAGATAAACACCGAGGTATCGAACACAGGATTTATGTGGAACCCGTTCAAGACTACCCTCACCAGCCATGATGTGGAAATCTTTCCAATTACGTTTCAGGTCTTGACTGACCCCCCGCAGCGTTGTCCGAAACAAGATTGTTTCACACTTTTGCGCATTGATTTTCATTCACCAATTGTCAGTGTACAGCTGTACATCATTGAACATTTTTTGGAGATTGCTCTGAACTATTGTAGCTTTTCGGTCTGCCGTATAGATGATCAGATCATCAGCAAACGCTACCAATGATCGCGTTGGCGAGACGTTAAAATCAAAGCCGTTCAATAGCTTGCGAATGAAGATTGAAAAGAGCAGAGGCGCAGTAACTGTTCTCTGCTGTAGACCATTCAAGACCTTGAACTCGCGCATTGTTGTCAGATTTCCATCAGTTACAACAAACGATTTCCCGTATAACATATTACACATCATGGCGACAAGGTGTCTGGGGAACTTGTCCTGAAGGAGTTTAAAAATAAGTCCATCTAACCATACCGTATCAAAGGCTTTCTCCATATCAATGAGACATGCTCCAACACATTGTCTATCATTTAGTTTCCAACAGATGTCTGAGGTTACTTTCGTTATTGCATGTGTGGTCGAATGCCTGGCAAGAAAACCAAATTGGCAATTCGGCATCAACTCATTTTCCTCAATGTGGGCGTTTAATGCTCTGTTGAGTATCACTTCAAACACCTTGCTGATGTTAGGCAGCAAGCTAATTGGGCGATAGCTTTTGGGGCATGAAGATTCTTTTCCTTTCTTCAAGATCGGAAATACCTTAGCCTTTTTCCACTCATTTGGGAAATATGAATTGCTCAACATGTTGTTGAACAATATGCAATAGTTCCTAATAGCAACCTCAGGCAAATGTCGGAGAACTACATTTGGAATACCATCAGTACCACATGATTTCTTGTTGTTTATCCTGCGAAATATGAAACACAAGTCTTCATAGCTGACAAAATAATCAATAAGATTCAAGCTCGATATGAGGTCAGATGTTAATGTTTCATTGAAATGAAGAATTGATTGGCCGTTCAGGCTTGATTTGAAGTCGGAAACTTTTGCTTCAACGACCTCTGAAAAAATTTCGTTCCCTCTCTCAGGGTTTGGTAGATGAACCAATTCAAAATGTGTTCCAATCAGGGCAAGTTTATCCAATCCTTCACAAATGATTCTGTTTCCATTTCTATCCGGAGTCGTACTATTAATTTCGATACCAGCCCTATCGAGAAGATTTATCTCATCACTAGTGACTTCAAGATTCGATACCTTCACTCGAGACTTCTTGCGGAATATGCTATTCACTTTCGCGAACACGCCGTCTGGGTCCTGTGGGCTAATACCCCTCAATTTTCCCGCCCATTGATTGCTGACCTCACTCCTGAAGTATGACCGGATTAAGTTCCGGACATTCTTCAGATGTAATTTCAACAAAGACAACGAGGGATGGTTGTAGTCCAAAAATCGTCGATAAATATTGTTGACGCGTGTGAGAAGAAGGCTTTTCAATCTTTTCAACCTTGCGATGGTTGGTGTTTCATATCCTTCCATATTGTTTCGAAGTTTAATCTTGGGAACGACTTTCTCAATCGTTTCCAACGTTAGCTTCTCTAACTTCAACAAATAGGCATCTATTTCATCGTTAGTTAGATTCCTGTCATTAGGAACCATTGAGCAAGAGTTGCCACTATCAGAAGGGGGACATTGCTTCTGGTACTCGCGATTAAACTTCTTTTGAAACTTTCCCCAGTCTGTTTTTTTGAAATTCAACCGATGATTTTCATGTTGAACTGGAATGAGGAAGAAATCATCCCTGTGATGATTGATTTCCATTACGATTGCGTTATGGTCGCTATCATAAGGAAGCACCTGCAGTTTCCGTTGAGGACTATTAAAGCTAAATTCGAGTCTTGCGTCAGCAATGCAAAGGTCCAAATATGAATTTGTCCTAGGGTATGTTGGGAACTCCGACCCATATAGAGTGCACCTGTATTCAATTTGGTTCTCTGTTATCCACGATTTCAGGAATACACCTCTTGGATTATTCGTGGCGTTCAGCCATGATGTATGCTTGGCGTTCAGGTCACCAGCAAGAATATAGTAGTTATGCAGCCTGTTCAATTCGAGTATTTCGAACAAGAAATTGAGCTCCTCCTTGAGCTTGAGAACAGTTCCACCAGTTGCATAGGCAAGGATAACGAAGAGGTTATCCCCACCTGGCAGTGAGATTTTGATGACGGACACTTCAAGAGATTCAAAGCTTTTGAATTCGACTTTCTCAATGTTTTGGAAACGATAGGGTCTTCGAACCAATATCCCGGTGCCACCTCCCCCATCACCTGTCACCCTATCGTTTCTTACGAACTCAAAATCCTTGAATCTCATGGAGTGCCATGAACTGAGGTGGGGGTCGGTGAGAAGCACGATGTCAGGCTTTTGTCTGGCAATGAATTCAAGGAGATAATCACGCCGATGTACAGTAACAATGGAGTTGACGTTGATCGAGATGAGACGAGTCCTATCCGTGGGAATGTGGCTGGATGACAACTTATTTTGAGGCATTTGAAAGCCCTAAACGCTGAAAAACAATGTTAATTTTCGAATCTTGTTTATCGATTCGCTCCGATAAGGAATTTAGTTGCTGATAAATTTTAAGGAGCAGCTCATTATTGCCACTTACATTATTTATTTTATTAACATTGTCTGCTGGTCCTCTCGCGGCAAGTGCAAATGACACCCCGGGCTTGACGAAGTTGGTAGGTATCACACTGCGGTGTGCTTCACTTTGTTTCGGAGTGACTTTAATCTTTGCATCTTGATACCGGGGGCATCCTCGATATGATGCTGGATGACCAAAGGCACCGCAGTTCACACAATATAGTTTTTCTTTTGGCTCCGCCTGAGCCAATTTGCACTCACCGGGAGCATGAATGTCTTTGCATTTGACACACCTATATTTCATGGCTGCCAATTGCGCCATCTCGACCTCTTCCATTAGGATATTTGGGGCATTATTGTTGGTTGCAGAGAAAGCGGTTATTGTTTTTCTCGCAAAGTACTTAAGCTAGGAACACCAAATTTTAAAGTGGTGCTCTCTTGAGACTTCAATAACAAAAATTTTTTATGAGGTATTTAAGGGGGGGTCTCAAGTCAAGTCAAGTCAAGTCAAAAGCGCTTTATTTAATACTCATCGTTATAAATTTTAAAAGAATATAAAGCAAATTCCAAATAATAACAATCAAAAAAAACTTAATGGCCCAAATGGCTCTCTAAATTTGTACGTTATCATAAACTCATTTCATCAAAAAAAAAAAAAACTATAGCAAATGCAATTAATTACGATTATTACATATTTTTACAATTCAATTGGAAAAAGGAGAAAAAACCAACCAACACTATCCAAAAATTATTTATAATTAATACACAACAGTGAAACTTTGATCCTACACCTAATATGTTGTAACTTATTTCTAATAAAATACAATCAAAAAAACTTTATCTTATACTAAAAATACTATAACAATGTTCCTAACCTAAGTGTTTAATCTTATCTCTAACGGAATATAGTAAACATTACATATACCTAACCTATACCTGATTTTAACAAAAATATATAACAATACTAAATGTAGCAATAATGAGCTGAAACTCAAAAACTAAATAACGAAAAACACCAAAACTGAAAACAAACACGAAAAATTTAGACATTGTCATTCAGCCACCAATACCTGGATTGCGCCGTCTCAACTCGATCAGCTTCAACGAATCTAGCAAATGAGTATCTCCATTGAAATCGTTGGTCTCGTGAACTCAAATTCGGAGGATATTTTATCTTCTTATCGGTGGCCCGTCGATATATGTGATATATGACTGGGACGCCGTCAGAATCAAAAACATATCCATTCATGTCCAAATACACGAATGCTTCTGGAGGAATGAAGCCAGTAGCGAGGCAAGTCGCTATATACCCGTCTGTAGGGTGGAACGGCTGTGAAATCCAAGGGTTTTCACTCACAGTCACAGATCTTGCGATATGATTCCGAAGAAGCTTCAATATGAAGATATCGACTCTAGTCACTTCAGCAGTTTGATAAATTCTTCTATTCGATATATAATGTTTCCAATCCGTCTCAGGCTTTCTGTACAAACCAGTACATGCACGAAGACATTTCCTTTCGAAAACTCTTAATTTTTCCATAGTACTAGCACTCTGGTTGTACCAGATCTGACATCCATAGGTCAAAACTGGTCTAACCAGTGTCTTGTAACAGATAATTTTGACCTTTTGATCAATGTATCTGGAATGAAAGAGTTTTCGAAGAGCCATGACTACTTTAAGTGCTTTACTGAGCATGATTTTCACATGTTCAGTATAGTACAGATACTGATCGAGATAAACACCGAGGTATCGAACACAGGATTTATGTGGAATTCGTTCTGAACTACCCTCGCCAGCCATGATGTGGAAATCTTTCCAATTACGTTTCAGGTCTTGACTGACCCCCTGCAGCGTTGTCCGAAACAAGATTGTTTCACACTTCTGCGCATTGATTTTCATTCGCCAATTGTCAGTGTACAGCTGTACATCATTGAACATTTTTTGGAGATTGCTCTGAACTATTGTAGCTTTTCGGTCAGCCGTGTAGATGATCAGATCATCAGCAAACGCTACCAATGATCGCTTTGGCGAGACGTTAAAATCAAAGCCGTTCAATAGCTTGCGAATAAAGATTGAGAAGAGCAGAGGCGCAGTAACTGTTCCCTGCTGTAGACCATTCAAGACCTTGAACTCGCGCATTGTTGTCAGATTTCCATCGGTTACAACAAACGATTTCCCGTATAACATATTACACATCATGGCGACAAGGTGTCTGGGGAACTTGTCCTGAAGAAGTTTAAAAATAAGTCCATCTAACCATACCGTATCAAAGGCTTTCTCCATATCAATGAGACATGCTCCAACACATTGTCTATCATTTAGTTTCCAACAGATGTCTGAGGTTACTTTCGTTATTGCATGTGTGGTCGAATGCCTGGCACGAAAACCAAATTGGCAATTCGGCATCAACTCATTTTCCTCAATGTGGGCGTTTAATGCTCTGTTGAGTATCACTTCAAACACCTTGCTGATGTTAGGCAGCAAGCTGATTGGGCGATAGCTTTTCGGGCATGAAGATTCTTTTCCTTTCTTCAAGATCGGAAATACCTTAGCCTTTTTCCACTCATTTGGGAAATATGAATTGCTCAACATGTTGTTGAACAATATGCAATAGTTCCTAATAGCAACCTCAGGCAAATGTCGGAGAACTACATTTGGAATACCATCATTACCACATGATTTCTTGTTGTTTATCTTGCGAAATATGAAACACAAGTCTTCATAGCTGACAAAATAATCAATTAGATTCAAGCTCGGTATGAGGTCAGATGTTAATGTTTCATTGAAATGAAGAATTGATTGGCCGTTCAGGCTTGATTTGAAGTCGGAAACTTTTGCTTCAACGACCTCTGAAAAAATTTCGTTCCCTCTCTCAGGGTTTGGTAGATGAACCAATTCAAAATGTGTTCCAATCAGGGCAAGTTTATCCAATCCTTCACAAATAATCCTGTTTCCATTTCTATCCGGAGTCGTACTATCAATTTCGATACCAGCCCTATCGAGAAGATTTATCTCATCACTAGTGACTTCAAGATTCGATACCTTCACTCGAGACTTCTTGCGGAATATGCTATTCACTTTCGCGAACACGCCGTCTGGGTCCTGTGGGCTAATACCCCTCAATTTTTCCGCCCATTGATTGCTGACCTCACTCCTGAAGTATGACCGGATTAAGTTCCGGACATTCTTCAGATGTAATTTCAACAAAGACAACGAGGGATGGTTGTAGTCCAAAAATCGTCGATAAATATTGTTGACGCGTGTGAGAAGGAGGCTTTTCAATCTTTTCAACCTTGCAATGGTTGGTGTTTCATATCCTTCCATATTGTTTCGATGTTTAATCTTGGGAACTATTTTCTCAATCGTTTCCAACGTCAGCTTCTCTAACTTCGACAAATAGACATCTATTTCATCGTTAGTTAGATTTCTGTCATTAGGAACCATTGAGCAAGAGTTGCCGCCATCAGAAGGGGGACATTGCTTCTGGTACTCCCGATTAAACTTCTTTTGAAACTTTCCCCAGTCTGTTTTTTTGAAGTTCAACCGATGATTTTCGTGGTGAACTGGAATGAGGAAGAAATCATCCCTGTGATGATTGATTTCCATTACGATTGCGTTATGGTCGCTATCATAAGGAAGCACCTGCAGTTTCCGTTGAGGACTATTAAAGTTGAATTCGAGTCTTGCGTCAGCAATGCAAAGGTCCAAATATGAATTTGTCCTAGGGTATGTTGGGAACTCCGACCCATAAAGATCGCACCTGTATTCAATTTGGTTCTCTGTTATCCACGATTTCAGGAATACACCTCTTGGATTATTGGTGGCGTTCAGCCATGATGTATGCTTGGCGTTCAGGTCACCAGCAAGAATATAATAGTTATGCAGCCTGTTCAATTCGAGTATTTCGAACAAGGAATTGAGTTCCTCCTTGAGCTTGAGAACAGTTCCACCAGTTGCATAGGCAGAGATAACGAAGAGGTTATCCCCACCTGGCAGTGAGATTTTGATAACGGACACTTCAAGAGATTCAAAGCTTTTGAATTCGACTTTTTCAATATTTTGGAAACAATAGGGTCTTCGTACCAATATCCCGGTGCCACCTCCCCCATCACCTATTACCCTATCGTTTCTTACGAATTCAAAATCCTTGAATGTCATGGAGTGCCATGAATTGAGGTGGGTTTCGGTTAGAAGCAGGATGTCAGGCTTTTGTCTGGCAATGAATTCAAGGAGATAATCACGCCGATGTACAGTAACAATGGAGTTGACGTTGATCGAGATGAGACGAATCCTATCCGTGGGAATGTGGCTGGATGACAACTTATTTTGAGCCATTTGAAAGTCCTAAACGCTGAAAAACAATGTTAATTTTCGAATCTTGTTTATCGATTCGCTCTGATAAGGAATTTAATTGTTGATAAATTTTGAGAAGCAGCTCATTATTGCCACTTACATTATTTACCCTATTTTCCGCATTTTCTGCTGGTCCTCTAGCGGCGAGTGCAAATGATACTCCGGGCTTGACGAAGTTCGGAGCTAAGACACTGCGGTGTATTTGTGTTTGTTTTGGGGCAGATTTCAATCTTGCATCCTGATATCGGGAGCATCCTCGATATGATGCCGGGTGACCAAAAACACCGCAGTTCACACAATATAACTTCTCTTTTGGCTCCGTCTGAGCCAATTTGCACTCACCGGGAGCATGCACGTCTTTGCATTTAACGCATCGGTAATGCATGGCGCAGTTGGCAGCCGAATGCCCAAATCGTTGGCAGCGATAGCACTGGTTGATTTCTCGTTTCTGGAGGCGTTCCCACCTCACCACTCGAAAATTTAAATACCTGATTTGCTGAAGAGCGCTTGGACTGCTCTTATTTGTTATTTGTACCAAATAAAGTGGTAAGTTTTTTTTTTCTACCGTCGACCTTCTTGTCGCGAATGTTTTCACTGAGATAAACTCGATTTGTGGCGCCGTTTCCTTGAGAACCTGAAGAAGATCGACGGTATCTTCTCCGCAGTCCAAGCCCTTCAGCAAGAACGTCTGGTTCTTCTCACTCTTGGGGGTATAGGTGAAGTGCGGAACCTCCCCAGAATTCAAAGCATCTTTCGCTGATTTGAAATCAACCAGTGATTTCGTTCTAATTGACAGCTTCTCAGAATTTACTCGTTTGATTTCGAAATTTGTCAACTTGTTTTCGGCTGCCAACAGCCGAACCATGTCTTTTCCGCTTTGCCCGAAGACATTAATCGGCGGAACTTTCTCGGTATTCTTGGCTACTTTTTGAGGAGGACCAGCAGAACTACGGGCTGGTTTCTTCTCCCTATTTCTACTTTCATTATTTTTATTTTTTAAATATAAGATAAAATTATCGTCTTTGTTACCTTCGTCTACCTCCATGTCCTGCTGGAGTCCATCCAGCGCCGCAAAGTAGTTCTGGCTTTCGTTCGTGCCACCAGCACTTAATACCTCTTCAGTTATTATTGGAGTTGCAGCTTTCTTCTGTTTTTCGATTTTTCGTATCGGACCACTCTCTTGAAATTGTTTTGCCGTCTTGAACATTTCTTCGTACGTTTGAATTCTTGCCTTTAGCTCTTCGATTTCACTTCGAAGGCGACTTACTTCCTGTCTATCTTCGAGCACTTGCGTTTTTCGACCGGCATCTGCGGTATCCTGGGTGCTCGTGTGTCTCCGCTTGTTGACACTTGCCAATTTCACACCGTCACTCTCCCCGGGGCCCCCCAACGGAGGGAAGCCGTCGGGCTCCTCCATACAGCAGTCCCGAGTTGTCTTTGGTTTGTTCCTTTTCTTGATTTATTGGTATGGTTGGTCGATGCCTTCGACGATTAATTATTCCCCAATAAATTCAAAACTTGCTTTTGACTAACTCGTACAAAATTAATTCAATTATTTGAAACTGACTTTTGTGAAAAATTAATTAATTTTTAAAATTAATGACAGGAGCGATTAAAAACACGTCAAAGTCAAAGTCAAAAGCGCTTTATTTAATACTGATCGTTATAAATTTTAAAAGAATATAAAGCAAATTCCAAACGATATCAATACAAAACTTAATGGCCCAAATGGCTCTCTAAATTTATACGTTATCATTAACACATTCCATCAAAAAAAAACTATAGCAAATTCAATTAATTAGGATTATTACATATTTTTAGAATTCAATTGGAAAAAGGAGAAAAAAACCAACCAACACTATCCTAAAATTATTTATCATCTTACCACTACAGTGGACTTTGATCCTACACCTAATATGTTTTAACTTAATTCTAATAAATGCAGTCAAAAACTTTATCTTATACTAAAAAAATCTATAACTTTGTTCCTAACCTAAGCGTTTTACCTTATCTCTAACCTAATATAATAAACATAATATAAACCTAATTTATCCCTAATTTTTAACAAAAATAAACAATAACACTAAATGTAGCAATAATGAGCTGAAACTCAAAAACTAAATAACGAAAAAACACCAAAACTGAAAATAAACACGAATAATTTAGACATTGTCATTCAGCCACCAATACCTAGATTGCCCCGTCTCAACTCGATCAGCCTCAACGAATCTAGCAAATGAGTATCTCCATTGGAATTGTTGGTCTCGTGAACTCAAGTTCGGAGGATATTTTATCTTCTTATCGGTGGCCCGTCGATATATGTGATATATGACTGGGACGCCGTCAGAATCAAAAACATATCGATTCATGTCCAAATACACGAATGCTTCTGGAGGAATGAAGCCAGTAGCGAGGCAAGTCGCTATATACCCGTCTGTAGGGTGGAACGGCTGTGAAATCCAAGGGTTTTCACTCACAGTCACAGATCTTGCGATATGATTCCGAAGAAGTTTCAATATGAAAATATCGAGTCTAGTCACTTCAGCAGTTTGATAAATTCTTCTATTCGATATATAATGTTTCCAATCCGTCTCAGGCTTTCTGTACAAACCAGTACATGCACGAAGACATTTCCTTTCGAAAACTCTTAATTTTTCCATAGTACTAGCACTCTGGTTGTACCAGATCTGACATCCATATGTCAAAACTGGTCTAACCAGTGTCTTGTAACAGATAATTTTGACCTTTTGATCAATGTATCTGGAATGAAAGAGTTTTCGAAGGGCCATGACTACTTTAAGTGCCTTACTGAGCATGATTTTCACATGTTCAGTATAGTACAGATACTGATCGAGATAAACACCGAGGTATCGAACACAGGATTTATGTGGAACCCGTTCTAGACTACCCTCACCAGCCATGATGTGGAAATCTTTCCAATTACGTTTCAGGTCTTGACTGACCCCCTGCAGCGTTGTCCGAAACAAGATTGTTTCACACTTCTGCGCATTGATTTTCATTCGCCAATTGTCAGTGTACAGTTGTACATCATTGAACATTTTTTGGAGATTGCTCTGAACTATTGTGGCTTTTCGGTCTGCCGTATAGATGATCAGATCATCAGCAAACGCTACCAATGATCGCGTTGGCGAGACGTTAAAATCAAAGCCGTTTAATAGCTTGCGAATGAATATTGAGAAGAGCAGAGGCGCAGTAACTGTTCCCTGCTGTAGACCATTCAAGACCTTGAACTCGCGCATTGTTGTCAGATTTCCATCAGTTACAACAAACGATTTCCCGTATAACATATTACACATCATGGCGACAAGGTGTCTGGGGAACTTGTCCTGAAGGAGTTTAAAAATTAGTCCATCTAACCACACCGTATCGAAGGCTTTCTCCATATCAATGAGACATGCTCCAACACATTGTTTATCATTTAGTTTCCAACAGATGTCTGAGGTTACTTTCGTTATTGCATGTGTGGTCGAATGCCTGGCACGAAAACCAAATTGGCAATTCGGCATCAACTCATTTTCTTCAATGTGGGCGTTTAATGCTCTATTGAGTATCACTTCAAACACCTTGCTGATGTTAGGCAGCAAGCTGATTGGGCGATAGCTTTTGGGGCATGAAGATTCTTTTCCTTTCTTCAAGATTGGAAATACCTTAGCCCTTTTCCACTCATTTGGGAAATATGAATTGCTCAACATGTTGTTGAACAATATGCAATAGTTCCTAATAGCAACCTCAGGCAAATGTCGGAGAACTACATTTGGAATACCATCAGTACCACATGATTTCTTGTTGTTTATCCTGCGAAATATGAAACACAAGTCTTCATAGCTGACAAAATAATCAATAAGATTCAAGTTCGGTATGAGGTCAGATGTTAATGTTTCATTGAAATAAAGAATTGATTGGCCGTTCAGGCTTGACTTGAAGTCGGAAACTTTTGCTTCAACGATCTCTGAAACTATTTCATTCCCTCTCTCAGGGTTTGGTAGATGAACCAATTCAAAATGTGTTCCAATCAGGGCAAGTTTATCTAATCCTTCACAAATGATCCTGTTTCCATTTCTATCCGGAGTCGTACTATCAATTTCGATACCAGCCCTATCGAGAAGATTTATCTCATCACTAGTGACTTCAAGATTCGATACCTTCACTCGAGACTTCTTGCGGAATATGCTATTCACTTTCGTGAATACGCCGTCTGGGTCCTGTGGGCTAATACCCCTCAATTTTTCCGCCCATTGATTGCTGACCTCACTCCTGAAGTATGACCGGATTAAGTTCCGGACATTCTTCAGATGTAATTTCAACAAAGCCAACGAGGGATGGTTGTAATCCAAAAATCGTCGATAAATATTGTTGACGCGTGTGAGAAGAAGGCTTTTCAATCTTTTCAACCTTGCGATGGTTGGTGTTTCATATCCTTCCATATTGTTTCGATGTTTAATCTTGGGAACTACTTTCTCAATCGTTTCCAACGTCAGCTTCTCTAACTTCGACAAATAGACATCTATTTCATCGTTGGTTAGATTCCTGTCATTCGGAACCATTGAGCAAGAGTTGCCACCGTGAGAAGGGGGACACTGCTTCTGGTACTCCCGATTAAACTTCTTTTGAAACTTTCCCCAGTCTGTTTTTTTGAAGTTCAACCGATGATTTTCGTGTTGAACTGGAATGAGGAAGAAATCATCCCTTTGATGATTGATTTCCATTACGATTGCGTTATGGTCGCTATCATAAGGAAGCACCTGCAGTTTCCGTTGAGGACTATTAAAGTTGAATTCGAGTCTTGCGTCAGCAATGCAGAGGTCCAAATATGAATTTGTCCTAGGGTATGTTGGGAACTCCGACCCATATAGATTGCACCTGTATTCAATCTGGTTCTCTGTTATCCACGATTTCAGGAATACACCTCTTGGATTATTGGTGGCGTTCAGCCATGATGTATGCTTGGCGTTCAGGTCACCAGCAAGAATATAATAATTATGAAGCCTGTTCAATTCGAGTATTTCAAACAAGGAATTGAGTTCCTCCTTGAGCCTGAGAACAGTTCCACCAGTTGCATAGGCAGAGATAACTTCACAGGATCATTAAAAACACGTCTACACGCAACGAGTGCTAGACGTAGAAATATTAAGGGGGGGTCTCCACATATAGGGGAGTAGTCCCCGAAAAAAAATTTCATTGAAGGTAGTCAATATGGGTATCGTATGAAAGGTGTTAATGAGAACTTTTCAAAACAGATCTTAAACTGACATTTTTTGCTTCAGGGGGCGCATTCGAAGGGTAAATACGTGAAAAATTTGTGTCCCCCCCTCGCGACTGTACACCTGTGATCCGAAAAATCTGGAAAAAATCATAGAGGTAGATGTTGAGTACAACAACAACAAATACCTTAGAAGTCGAAATTCACTCAACTTTGTTAATAATAGTATGATATTCGAGTTTGACATTTTCCCCTATAAAATCGTATAGGTACACTAAAACTCAACAAAATTCGATATTTAAATAGATACGCAAAAAAGCCTTATTTATACTCTGCAAGTTTGAAGAAAATCGAATCATATTCGCGGACTGTATTTCGGAGAGATTGGGTACAAAACCCTTCTGATATGAGCGTAGGTCTGTCTACTCAACTTGTTTATTTTTCGTTTGAATAAGTTTTTGTATGCAACCATGAAATCTCACCGATTCCAAGATTATTAGGCTAGTTCAACGAATTTGTTCGAAGCATTTCTTCAGTCGGTATATATCGTGGACCATAATGTTGATGACGCCGAAGTACACTACAGTTGTGTGGGTCTGAATGAAACCTGTCCGCAGTGTCAGTTTTTATCTTCCTCGTGACGTGCCCCAGTCTAATGCTACGCAGCATTAGGGCAAGCGCACCATCCTGCTTTAGGTCTGATTCTGTTGGAAAGCTTTCAGTGAGGTTCCGTTGAGTTTGTCTTGAGGCTCCGTGGAAACATGACATGAACAAAAGGCTCCGTTGCCAGCACCAGTCGGGAAGGCCAATTTCTCGTAGGCATAGTTAATTTCAATAAGTAGATAATTTATAATTAGATTGACGACCATTTCAACACTTTGGTTGCAACTAAAATAATAAATTTTGATTATTTTCTGAAATTTGACGGCCGAAAATTTGGATTTAGGTATTTGATTTCGGATGATTTTCACAGATATCTTAGATTTTCATAAATCACTGTGTCTAATTTCATTCAAATCGGAATTTTACTTCAGACAGAGCGAGAACATTCACATTTTATTGAAGAATGCAGCAATAATATTAATTATAAAACATTATCATCCGATTTTCATCATTTTTGGCACGATAAAAGCATTTGCTTGAGTAAGTTTCATCAAAACCCGTTGAGATTTTCGCCGCTAGAGGGTCATAGTTATCTGAAAAAACCACATATTTGAACCGCTGCCATTTGAAAACGTGCACCAAGATGATCACCGAGATTATTGGGCTTCATCAATATTTATCTAAGTGTCAAGTTTTGTAATCATTCAACAAATATTGTAACTGTTAAAGTCTTTGAAATTTCAGGCTTTAATTAGCCGCCATTTTGAAATTTGACATCTAACAGTGAAATTTTTGTTATTCTTCACTAGGTAATAATAGTTTATACAACATTCCCAAGTTTTATGAACATCGGTTGACGGGTTTGGTCACAAGTAAAATAACAATGTTTTGCACATTTTTCGACATTTGAGCGGCCTATGTGTGGTTCTAACTCTGAAATTTAATGGGGGACATGAGTAGCCGATTTCCTAATTTTCGCACGTTTTTTTTACATTTTACCTAGCTAGTGCATTGATGGGTAATTTAGATTTTATTTTACTGGACGATGGAAGAATTTATTTCAGAATATGAAGTAATTTTAATTGCAACGCAACAAACATATGCGGTAGATTCACTCAGCAGTTGGTTAAGCGCGACTAGTTGGAATCGATGCGATATTTCTACGAAAAACTGCGGATCTACGTCACAGATCGACAAGGGACTACAAGAAAATTTGGACTGAATTTGAAATTTAATTGTCTGCGATTTGTCAAGATTTTAGCAATAATTCATCGCCCAACAGTACAAAATTGAATATGTATTTGTTGAAGTATCATATCGAAACCATAAAGGTAGTTTTGAAAAAGATATGGCCCGAGCATATGATTATTAGCAAATTGAAAATAATTACAGCTAAGTTGACTTTTAATCCGTCCAAAGAATCATAGAATGCAGATCGTGTTGACTAGCCCTCAAACATCAACATCAATGGGCCTACTTGTTACTTACAAGAAGTATACTCAATTTCTGTCACTCGCTTCTATTTAACTACAGCAGTCATGTGCTAACAAAACTGGAATAGCGTCATATTGCCCTTAGACAGTATTGTAGGATTCTTGGATTATTCTTCAAATCTGCGTCGGGTTACGGATAGTATTAAAGTCTTGAGGAAGTGGGCGTTCTGCGTTCAGGAACTGATGCGGCTAACAATTTTCCATAAATCTGGAGTTAAGCCGTTAAAAAAGTATCATTTTCAGGGTATTGTAAAAAATTTATACATTTACTAAAATCGCGGCTGCTCTGTCCGTCTGTCTATGCATCACAGGAAGTTTTCTCGCAAACCAAAAGAGCTGGACTGATGTAATTTTCTTCCTAGATGTGAAGGGGTACCCTCTTAAAAGTTACCGTGAAAAAAGGAATACTTTAAGGTGTTTAAGGGTACAATTTGCTCAATTGGATAAACAAATTTATTTCGTTGATAATTCCTTGACAATTTCTCTCTTCTTGGAACAAATTTAGTGAAAGCAAATAATTTAAAAAGTATTTTAGCCGAAAAAATCAGTCGGTTAGCGATTAAGTCAAGTATCAATATTACCCTAACTCCTTTATATGGTTATATTACTATTATTTGCAAGTTTTATTGTACTTACCCTTAACTTAATTAATTCCCCAACACAATTTCTACTTTACTTACTTCAAGATTTAACAAAAAGTCGATTGACAAGGATAATGATCCAGGTAGCCTAATAAACTTTGCCCTAATATTTGTTTCAAATGATCATTAGGCAAACCACGAGTATTATCCTCATCACTAATTACTTGATCCCTTATCAGTAGAAAAGCTAATGATACTTTTAAATAGATCTCAGCTCTTTTGAAGTAAAGGATCTGGATTTTTATATAAAAAGGATGTTGTAACCACATACAGCCAGAATTCAAGTATCTGTTGAAACTATAACAACGTTAGAACAACAATGGAGTTCGAACTGGTGAATTTCATTAATAGGACGTTCCAGGAGTCGATTGATAGAGCCGAAGCTGATCTTGCCCGATGTTATCGCGAAAGGATGAAATTGAGAAGCTTGAGGAGATGCTCTATTCCAGGATGCTATGTGTTGGAAGATACATTCCTAATGCAGCCCCTGAAGATTTATACAGAGGAAGAAGTGCGAAGGGAAGACGAAAAGTTGGTGAAGCAGTTCGAGTCGATCAAGGATCATATTGCACAATTGAGGGGATTGCAAATAAAGCAGCGGTTGCCAGGTTTATCTAGTTTGAATACGGGACATGGCCAGCCTCAGATTGCAGTGAGAAATATGCAACATATTTATGCAAATAGGATCCGAACCGACTCAGTAACTACGGAAAGTGACTCTAGTTCAGAATATAGCTGGGAATCAGGTTTTAATAGCGTGAGATATTTGAATTAATAGTTTTATTATTAGTATTTTTGTCATAGAATGTTGTAATAAAAATAAATAAATAGTTTTTACGAGCATTATCTAATCCATATATATTTTCTTCATCATGTATTTTTTTAGGTTATTGAATTGCTGAGGTTTTTTTTGGTTTAGGACTACAGGCATTTCATTATCTCGATAGAATGTATCGGCACTCGGGAAGGGGATATAGTCCCTTTGGTACCCAGCTGCGATGTGTTCTGATTTGGAAACCAGTACGTGAAGAATCGCTCTACGTGAACTAATGAAGTGGTTAGGTTGGTTGGTTTGATGGGAAATGTAGATTAAACTATTTCCTAACCAGTGTTCGATTTATTAGGCAGTGTTAGATTTGCATGCAATAATCGAAACATGCCACGGACGATGGAAGAATTTCAGAATATTTTTTCATTGCAACAAACATTAGGAAAATACACTCAAAAGTTGGTTAAGCGCGATTGGTTGGAATCTATGCGATATTCCTACTAAAAGTGCGGATCTACGCCATAGATCGACAAGTGAACTTTCAGAAAATTTGGAATTGATTTGAGATTTTATTGTTTGTGATTCGTCAAGATTTTAACAATACTTGCAGTAGTATCATCATCCTCCCGAATCTGATGTCAGGCAAATATTTTCAACCGACTTGCGAAGGAAAGAAGGTTATCAATTCGTCACGTTTATTATTTTCTTTTTATAGGTATGTTCCGCATAACTTTTGAAGAATCCTGTTTTTGGCAAATGATACATCTTTCTTCCTGTTAGGTCCTTTGTAATGGATAAGAAAGTCAAGTAACGGTAAAGGGCTTTTACCGTTAAAACTAGAATCTTTCCAACTTTCACCCCGATTTTTCATTTAAAATGTATGGGAACAGAATTGGAATTCCTTCCAACGAATCTGTAGATATTAAAAGTTCAATGTGATACATTGATGCAGAGAAATTGAGTTTAAATAATATTTTGTACGAAAAGTGCCAATTAGTTGACACTCTTCAAGGATTTGATGGACATGGGGAACCCTTGGGGAAGGATGATAAAAATGATCAGTATACTCAATTTTCTGCCTAAACGGTACATTTTAGTCAATCATTTCTACCGGAAACAACCAATAAATTAATTCTAAATGTGGCATAAATACAATTCAACAAAAGTTAGAGGAAACATTTCAGGATGCTTTTCTCTTTCGCATTCATTCTTTGCTTACCAATGAGCTTAGTAAAGGATCCTTCTTATATATTTAGACGTAAACGTTACACATAGGATTTATAAAACTCCCCGAAGAAATAATAAGGATTGATTGATTGCAAATTATAGAATTAATTCGTTACTTTCCAGTTAATATTATACTTGTACATAATATGCCCAGAAATATTAAATTAGTGATTTCTATACTAAAGACCGGTGAGAATCGCAACCTAAAAAGATATACTTTTCCTTCTATAACTGATCATAACTTTACAAATGAAGACGAAAATGCATAGCCAAGTTTTCATTGAACTATAAGGTATAATTTTCTTGAAACTTTCATGAAATTCAGGTGCCATAGTTAACCGAAAACGAAAGCGATGGCTATCGAATAAACGTGAACGAGTGATAAGGTTAAGAGGGATTTTCTTGAAATTGATTGCGGAGTGAACTTTATGTTTACATATATATATATATATATATATATATATATATATATATATATACTATACATATATATTTATGTTTAGATATAAATATATATATATATATATATACATATATATATATATATATATATATATATAAAGATGTATATATAAGTATATATGTATATATATATATAGGTATATATGTATATGTATATATATATATATATATATTTATATACATATGTATCTTTATTTATTTATGCATATATATATATATATATATATATATATATATATATATATATATATATATATATATATATATATATATTTATATATATATATATTTATATACATATATATCTTTATTTATTTATGTATATGTATATATATATATATATATATATATATATATATATATATATATATATATATATATATATATATATATATATATATATATATATGGTTGGTTGTATGTGTGAGTCCACATAGGATATAACAAAATTTGTGTCTGGAAGTCGCAACTTTGCTTCGATTTTCGCCAAATTTTCAGAAATATTTCTGTTCTGACCAAAGTATAGCTCCGGTTTGTACCAAAACTGAACAATTTGAAATAAAATGGCGGCCGCTCAAAGGTCGAAAAAAGTTCAACGTTAAAAAAGCACTTCAGGGTCAGAAGATAAAAATGGCGGCTAGGTAAAGTTGGAAATTCGAAAATTTCTCAAAGCTACAATTCATATTAGATTTTTATAAAATCTAAAATCAAGGTAGACGTTGATGAGATCATGTATTAATTGTACCAGAATTAAATTCGATTTCCATGAACGCTGCAGATTTTAGCTGTCGTGGTTTTTGCATTGCATTAAAAAATTATACTGTAATATACGAGTACATGATACAATGTATTCAAGAAATTGAGTTTTGAAATGAAAAAGTTTGACACTCAAAAGGGTGAAATAAAAAAATTAAAAAAAAAAGAAAACCGACTTTGAAATGCCCTAAAAAGGATGAAATATATTTTATGGAAGCGGTGCCAAATAAATTTCCCCATTTGAACATAAATACTTCCATCTGCACCATCACAAAAAAATGGGGGAAAAAATGATATGGCACAGCTTCCATAAAATTTATTTCATCCTTTTTAGGGTATTTTGAAGTCGGTTTTCTTTTTTTTTCCTAAAAGTTTTAGCAAAAAAAAAAGAAAACCCGATTTCGGAATGCCCTAAAATTTTCCCATTTCAACATAAATAACGCACGATTACCAAAGAATCGGGGTAAAAATGATTGACACCGCTTCCATAAAATTTATTTCACCCTTTTTAGGGCATTCCGAAGTCGGTTTTCTGTTTTTGCTAAAAGTTTTTGTTTTAATTTATTTTTAACTAAGGAAAGGTCTTCAAATTATTACTTAAGTATTATGCATCCGATCAATAAACTAGAATTTCCATTTCAGGTAATTAGGGTACTTAACTTACAAATCGTTAATAGCCCAGAGATAACTCATTAGTTGAGTCCTAATTGTTTTTTTAATTTCCCAAACATCTCAAGTTATATATATCTACTGCAAAGGAAATACAGTCTGTCAGTCAGATTAAAACTTTGTAGAAATGGAATCAAATAACGCTGCAAAGTATTTTGCGTTGCACCAAGCACTAGTTAAGGCAAAGTTGAAGCTACAGAATTATTTGGTTGAAAAACGCAAATTGGAAACGGTAAAAAAGTGTGTATTGCCAGGATATTTGGTCCTTGAAGATATTATTGCACTGGAACTAATTAAGATGTACAATGAAATCGATTTGCAGCGAGATATGATGGAGATTCAAAGAAAAATTGCGTTTTTGACAAGATGCGTTATAGAAATCGAGTGTTTGATGATTATCAATATGAGATGTAACCAAACCGATCGAAAATAATTGTTTCGATGGCGATACTATTATTCACGACGATTCAAATTAAAATGCAGTACTGATTCTGGTGATGAAATTACAATTAATGTTTAAGTTCAACGTTTGTTTACAGATCGCTTGTTTTTATGAAATTAAGTTTGTACTATTGTAATCATTTCGAACTACAATAAATCGTTTTTTAATTCTGTATCTGTTGTTTACAAATTACCATTATTTTCTATTCGTGCTAGTTCGTACTCGATTTAAATTTGTCGCTGTTTTCACCTCGCTTAACCGAAGGCTCCAAGTTCAAACCTCGTTGGTGAACAACGTCATTTAGTTCAGGGCGGACTACGAGTGTTCACTCAGTGGTGATATGTACTGATTTAATCATATCATACACGGGAGCAGGGTACTGACCAAACCAAGTTCCGAAAAAATCAATACGGTCATGAAAATGAGATACTCTAACTATCTCTAGGCCCGAGAGGGGCTGTAGTGCTAAAAAGAAGAACAAGCAGGCAAGGCTTCCTTTTCTTAGTGAAATATAGGGCTTTCGTTTTGGATAGATTAATTTTAATTTTCCAACGGTGAAAAAATTGGTATATAATACGTTTTTCATCTTTTTTATTATTTCTGTGGGATCTGTTGACTCTGTATAAAAGCTTGTGCATCTACAAACGTAGCCATCTTACAGTTGGCAGGCATAGGCGTGGCCGGTAAATATACTAAAGAGGGGTCATTATAGATAATTACCATTTACCTTAATATCAAGTTTCATGTAAATCGAATGAAAATTTTAACCTTACTTTCAAAGTTTCTTTATTTTTTCCTGGATACATAGTTTTATCACACTAACAGCTTTGATTAATATCGATTGAATGATTTACTCGCTACTGCGAAAATAATTTTTCGAAAGTCTTTCGACGTTTGAGCGACCACCATTATGTTCAGACAGCTTGGATTTTTTTTAAAAGTAAAACTTCTTTACTGGGAGGTAAACATTTTTAAATGTAACGAAAAGCTGAGCTGTTTAGACTCCGGGTGGACAGCAAAACGACATTCGCAAGTTTACTCATGCTGCGATATAAATTTTCGACTAAATTATCGCGCTCCGCCCGAACCTTTAGACCAAATATTCTCAGTTAAGCAGGAGCATGAAAAATGCTAGGAATATAACATCCATGTGCACCAACTCTTTGTAGACTTCAAGCAAGCATACGACAGTGTCGACAGAAATGCGCTGTACAAAATAATGCTTGCCTTTGGCGTCCCAACAAAACTAGTCCGCATGGTCAAAGCCACGATGCTAAACACACAGTCCCAGGTCAGCTGAATACTCAGATACACTAATGTTTAGATGCTGACGACGTAAATATTACGGCACGTTCAATCTCAGATGCCAAAGGAGTATTTCTCAACATTGAATCTGAAGCAAACCAACTTGGCCTACGAGCTAATGGAACTAAAACTAATTTCATGACTAAAACAAGGAAGAAAGCCATAGTTCGACAAAACGTGACCGTAGGTGACCACAACTTTGAAAGTGTAGAAAAATGTATATACCATGGAGCCATCCTAAGTAGAAGAGGCGCGGAAAAGGATGAGATTGGACGCCGCATAAACGCCGACTATTGCTCCCTACTTCCCATTCTAAGTCCCAGAGCTCCCCATTAAAACATTAAGACTATCCGCAACCCGACGTAGATTCGAAGAATATTCCAAAAAGCCAATAATGCTATTTAAGGGCAGTATAACACTGTTCCAGCTTCATTAGGGCATCGACGCTGTCGTTAAATAGAAAGGAGCAACAGAAATTAACTATATGAAGTAGGCCCATTCATGTTGCAGTTTGAGTGCTAGTCAAATTGCTGGCAAAACGATCTGCATCCAGTGATTCTTTGGCTAATTATTTTCAATTTGCTAATAATCATACGCTCAAGTTAGGTAGTGATTAAGTCAAATGACAACATTACTCTGACTACTTTGTATAGCTATATTCGTAAAATTTGCGAGTTTTATAGTAATTATCCTTAATCCAATAAAATTCGCAACAGGACTAGTACATTATTTAGATTGTGGTCCGGGTAGCCTAATATACTTTGTTCTGATATTTGTTTCAAATTCTCAAACATTAATTACTTGACCCTCTTATCAAAATTAAATTAAAATTAAATTAAAAGAGTTTATTTAGTTACTTAAAAATGTAACTAACTATTTCACAATTTTAATTTTCACTATTAAAAGTCTAACTTCTACTTGTCCATAAATTTCTATCGCAATTGTCTTCTAAAGTCACTTCACAATCAACGAAAATCACTTTTCTTTTACTCGAACAATATCGCTTTTCTATTCGCTTCACACTTTCGCAGTTTTTTCCTATCGCGGTTCTAATGAATCCCCCCATTCATTCAGCTCGCCTTTATATAGGGTCTCTAGTCATTCAACCCAGTTCTCGTACATTGGCGAATTAGCGGGAACATTCGAGCAGCGTAATGAATGGAGCAGTGACTCACATTCAGATGTTGATGCTTGGTGGGTTTTCGAGTACGTTCGTTTTGTTGATCATGATCTTCTTAACGATAGTGAAAATAATTGCGACAGTAGTTCGTAAAATTATTCGTGCATGTAACAATACTATTCGGGTGAATTAATAATATACAACATATATACGCCCACTTAGTCCCCCAAGGAACACCGGCGGTATTAGTACTTACGGGAAGAGCACTCTACCCATTACACTACGCGGACTTGCTTGTTTTAATTCTGGACTTGAAATTTCCCGTATCGCTACATGAATAGCCTATTTCCTAATTTTCGCACGTGAGCGGTTTATTAAATTATAGCTATTGATGATGATGAATGATTTTCAAGTTGCTAACACATTTATGGGAATGTCAAACGATCTCAAACAAATCACGGAGGTTTCGTGTTACTGAACGACGGAAGAATTTATTTCAGAATAGGAAATAATTTTAATTGCAACGCAACAAACATATGAGGAGGCTTCACTCAAAAGTTGATTAAGCGCGATTGGTTGGAATCTATGCGATGTTTCTACTAAAAGTGCGGATCTATGCCGTAGATCGACAACAAGTGGACTTCAAGAAAATTTGGGATGGATTTGAAATTTTATTGTCTGCGATTCGTCAAGATTTTAGCAATAATTCAACGCCCAGGAGTACAGAATCGAATATGTATGTATATGCAATAATTCATCGCCCAGGAGTAAAGAATCGAATATGTACTCGTATGTATATGTTAAAGTATCGTATAGGAAGCATTACGGTACTTTGAAAAAGGTATAGCTTGAGCGTACGATTATTAGCAAATTGAAACTAGGTTGATTCCTAACGATACTAAATAAAAGAAAATCTTCCGTTTTATTAGGTGAATATCAAATTTTTATTGAATTGTATACGCGCGTTTCGAAAGGAACGTCCTTTCTTCTTCAGTGTTTTTCCACAAGTGTTTCTTATAAGCAATCTACAGTCCTTTTTTGATACACCTAAGTTTTTTCCCTACAGGTCCGTGCTAAATGGTCTATTAAGGGGTTTAACAATTATAGGTAACTACCCTTCCAAATTTAAACAAGTGATCCTTTAAAAGAGGATTAAGCGGATAAAGAATTACTGGTAATTAGTAAGTTAACAAAATGATCCTTTAGGAGGGTTAAGAGAAATAAAGTTAATTAGCATAAATAGGAACTTTACAATTTTTAAGTGGCTTACTCGTATTGATAAATGAAAGAAAATGAAGATGACTGGCAGTTACGTACATCTACATTCATCCTTTTGTTCCTGTGGTTCGTTTAAATATACCAGCTTTCGTATGCGTCGAGCTTCCGCTGTTTTGACACCTCCTTCAACACTTCGACTTTGTCCTTCGTTATTTCGTGGTTTTCCTCCATTGCGTTCCTCGCCACCGTTGATTTCGTCTCTGAAAGTGCTTTATTTCTTTTTCGAGCGCTTACGACTTCGCTGATATGTTCCTGGACCCTGATCCCTACTAGCCGCTTTGTTTGTCCAATATAAGTTTTTCCGTAATCAGTGCATGTTTTCCGGTATATCCCATTCTTCTCCCAGAGGTTCTTTGGATCTTTGGCGCTTCCGAGAATTGCTTTAAGCTGTGTCGTCCTGCTTGTACCCACAATTTTGATGCTTTTATTTTTCAGGACGCGTTTGATTTTATAAAATGCGGCTGAAAAAGTTACCGCTGCTATTGTAGTGCTTTCGAGTGCCTTCGCGTTCTTAAATAATGTAGTCTGGCTTTATGTATTGTTACGTTGTAATTTTTTCCTGATCATTTGTTGTATCATAGCCATGTTTCATAATCAGTCCAAAGAATCACAGAATTCAGATCTTATTGACTAGCCCTCAAACCTTAACATCCATGGGCCTACTTGTTACTTAATATATTTAATTATGGTATTAAAGTCTTAAGGAACTGGACGTTCCGTATTTTATGGAAAATTGTTAGCAGTTCCTGATGCGGCTAAAAATTTTCCATATATCTGGAGACGATTCTGAAACGAAATGAGACGACCATGAATTTGGTCTCTGGGCAATTTCATTGCCTATACGGCAGCGCTAGCAAAGAAGCATCCTTAAAAAATTCTCCAAATAAATGTAAGAAGGAGGAACTCTTACCTCCGAAATATATATTTGTTCAATATTAAATTTACAATATTTGCGTTTTTCTGGAAAGTTGGAGGAACATTTATTTGGAGAATTTTTTAAATGGCGCAAAAATACCGAGATAACGAAGAAGCATCCTTAGTTTGAAGGAGCATCTTACAGCTATTAAAAGAAAACGCAAAAATGTGAAACGATTCTGAAAATATGAATTAATTGCAGTAGTATCTGATAAGTCAGGCAAATATTTTTAGGGTTTTGTATTAAAATACAAAACCCTATTGCAATCACGACCTGTGTCCGTCTGTCCGTCCGTCTGTATGTCACAGCACTTTTTCTCCGAAACTATAAAGGCTACAGCAATGAAACTTTGTAGAAAGGTCAGAAGTGGTGACCTCTTGAAAGTTCAAGGGTGAAAAATTTTTTCAAAGGCGTTTAAGGGGGGTCTCTCCATATAGGGAGGTGACCCCTAAAAAAAATTTTTTCATCATTGGTAGTCGAGTAGGTTGTCGTTGGAAAGGTCTCAATGAGATCTTTTCAAAACAAGTCTTAAAACTGCCTTATTGTTAGCGAGGGGGACAGGGGAAGGGGAAATGTACGAACTTTTCGCGTACCCCCCCTCGCGATTGGACACCTTCCATTCGAAAAATCTGAAAAAAATCATGAATGTAGGCCTTTATGAGTACAACAACAACAAATATATGAGAAGTCGAAATTCACTCAACTTTGTTAGTAATAGTATGATTTATCGATTTTGTGTTTTCTTGAATAAAATCTAAACGGTACCTTTAAACTCAATAAAATTTTGCAAAGAGATGACTATTTATAAGATTGATCTTCTCTGAAAGTTTCATAAAGATCGAATAGTATTTACCGAAGTTATAGCGATTTGAATTTTCCTGTATTACTATGGAGCAATATGCCCTGTATTGCTATGGAAACATATGGCTATGGAGCCATATGCGCTTTTTACCGACTTAGACACTAGAGATTTGCTAGAATTTGCATGAAAATTTCAGGAGTGATAGATATCATGAAGATGAGTACATACAATTGAAACAAGTCGAAGAGGCAGGAGGGAGCTCCTAGCTAAAGGGCTTTGTAACCATTCTAAGATTCGAAAAAATAGGCCATGAATCGATGATTACAGTATAGAAAAGTGGGCCCTGAAAAAAAATTTCATGAAAGGTAACCGATATGAGTATGAAATGAAAGTTTTCATGGAGCTTTTCAAAACAGTTTTTAAACTGTCAGTTTTTGCTTCAGTGGGGGCACAGGGGGGAAATACATGAAAAATGTGTTTCCTCCCTCGCGAATGGACACCCGTGATCTAAAAAATCTGAAAAAATTATCAAAGGAGATATTTATGGGTATAACTACAACAAATACCTCAGAAGTCAAAATTCATTCAACTTTGTTAATAATAGTATGATCCTCGAATTTCACACTTTCTCCAATAAAATCGTCTTGATTTTATTCGTTGCTGGTTACTGCATTTTGTAAGTTAAGTACAAAACCCTTCTGACATGAGCATAGGTCTGTCTACCCAACTTGTTTAAATTTAATTTGAAGTACGGGAAAGCCTCCACATTATTACTTAAGTACTATTCATCCCATCAATAAATTAGAATATCCTTTCCAGGTAAACGTTTCCTTTTCACATAAGATTACAGGGTAATTAGCTTACAAATAGTTAATATCCTAGAGATAACTCATTAGTTGAGTCCTAATTGTTTTTTTTTATTTCCCAAACATCTCAAGGTATATATATGTACATGTACTGCAAAGGAAATACAACCAGTATTACTTTTGAGAGGATATAGTCAGTCGGATCAAAAGCTTGTAGAAATGGAATCGAATAACGCCACAAAGTATTTTGCGTTGCACCAAGCACTAGTTAAGGCAAAGTTGAAGCTACAAAATTATTTGGATCAAAAACGAAAATTGGAAACCGTAAAAAAGTGCGTATTCCCAGGATATTTGGTTCTTGAAGATCTTTTTGCACTTGAACCAATTAAGATGCACAATGAAATCGATTTGCAGCGAGATATGACGGAGATTCAAAGAAAAATTGCGTTTTTAACAAGATGCGTTATAGAAATCGAGTATTTGATGATTGTCACTATGAGATGAAATCAAAGCGATCGATTATAATGGCGATACTATTATTCACAACGATTCAAATTCGGAATCCAGTACTGATTCTGGTGTTGAAATTATAATTACTGTTTAAGTTAACATTTGTTATGGGTCGCTTGTTTTTATGAAATTAAGTTTTTGCTATTGTAATCATTTCGTACTGTTATAAATAGTTGTTTTACTTCTTTATCTGTTGTTCTCAAATTAATATTATTTTCTAATCGTGCTATTTCGTACTCGATTTAAATTTAGCGAATTTCTTTTAGTGCAATATCATGATTTACAAGGTTGTTCATGACACATATTGGAGATTTGCTGCTGGTTTCTTGTAATCGTATCTTCGGGATTTTCTTGCACGGTGTCCATTTTGGTCTAAAGGGTTGTTATTTTGAATAGCCAGCTATTTCGGTAGATGTCACTTTTGAAGCTGTCATTTTTTGACATTTGACAAGTAGAAACTACCCCATTAATAAAAATGGAACGATACACGCTTCAACAACGCATTGAAATTATTAAAATTCACTATAAATATGGTGAAAATTTGGCAGAGACGGTTCATAAAACTCGAACATTTTTTGGTCGTCGTGAAGCACCTTGTCGGTATTATCCAATCCAATTTAGATGTTTGAGGAGATGCTCTATCCCAGGATGCATGCAGCCCCTGAAAATTTATACCGAGGCCGAAGCGCGAAGAGAAGATGAAAAGTCGGAGAAGCAGATCGAGTCGATCAAGTTTCATATCGCTCAATAGAAGGCACTGAAAATAAACCAGCGGCTGCCAGTTTTAGCAAGTTTAAGTACGGGATATAGCCAGCCTCAGAATGCAGTGAGAAACATGGTACATATTTATGAAAATAGGATTCGACCGGACTCGGTAACTACGGAAGGTGACATTAGTTCAGCGGATAGATGGGAATCAGAATTGAATAGCGCGAGCTATTTGAATTACTCGTAATAGTTGTATTCGTGTTTTTGTCGTTGAATGTTGCAATAAATATAAATAGTTTGTACGAGTATTATCTAATCCATACGTCGGTTCTTCATCTAATATTTTCTAGCTTCTGGAATTGCAGCGGTTGGGTGCTCTTGGCCACCGACTTTGAAAACACAGTTTCGAGAAAAACACGTTTAAAGTTTCAAGTGACAATAAAAGTGGGAAAAAACACTCGTCAATTCCTGGGCCATAAAGTAAAGAACCTGCTGCTCTTGTCTATGACGAATCCTGGCTTCACGACTCTCTCTAGCAGATTTTTTTTTCGGCTGAACACACACGGTCTTCATCCATTTTTCGGGCATATTCGTGGGAATTCAGACCAAGTTTCAAATCCATACCGTGCATAATTAATAATAATGCGGATACTTTTTCATTCATGCAGCAATTTGAACAATTTTGGAGCCAGCCGGAAGTATTTTGGGAGTAATTTTCCAGATCAACTGATTGAAACTTTCGTTATTATTTTGTGTCTCATCCTTACTCAGGTTTTCATAAATAGGTTTTGTTGCAGTCAAAACATCTGGTAATAGAGTATAATAGTGTTTGAACGATGAAAGAGTATTTGTTGCCGATGCTCGCTGCCAGGTGGACCACGAGTCTGGACCTTCAGGGCAATTTTGATGCTGAGGACTTTTGTCTGTAGAGCTATAGTGGTAGTAAGTTGCCCATATTGTATCTTTCATTTTATACACCGAATCACAGTTTCTTCTTATCGCTAAACCGTAGTATACAGTCAACTTGTCAATTAATTTACCAGTCAATTTACTTTTGCCAGAAAGAGTTTTTTTGCCTTTGCCTATCTTTTCCTCAACGGTTTTCTTCACTAAATCACGTAACCGGGTGCCCATCTTCTTCTGTACATGTCCATAAGGTTTGGCTTTGAGAATACCAGAGTATGCTTTAGAATCCCCATATTCTATATAATGTTTTACAATAGAACGTTTAAACAGATTCCCAGATGCTCCAGTGTGATTGGTGGTACATGGATTAGTTTGAATGTGCTCTTTTTTCCACTCTTCAAATTCTGCGGTATCTAATTTTTTTCCAAGACTCGCATAATTTACGGTAAGAACATTTAACAATAACATCCAAGACTTTTCCTGAGAAACATCCGATTAGAGAACTGACACCATAAAGTGATGCAAAACCACGCTTTTTCCACGTCCTATAACCACAGACAGTCACATCTGTCGTATCTTCAAGGTTGTTTTAAAAACTCGTCAATTGCTCTTCTTCTTTAGCAGCAGAGAAGAACAGTGTCTCAGTAACTGTCACAATACATTCATGTATTTAACTAATGTCAAAATCGTATGTTGATTGATTCAAAAGAAACTGCAAAACTTCTTGCATCCAGCAAGACCCAAGCCCAATATTCGCATAACTGAAATGATTCAGTTCATACATTCTGCCAATTTTTCTACATGATAAAATATATTTTGGACCACATCGTTCAGATTGTACCACAATTTCAAATCCCAGACCGAATTTGGAGCATTGCTTAAAATCTACTTTTCCATTATACAATTTATCTTCACATGCATTTTTCATAATGTTTGAACACCGCACAAAATACGAATATTGGAGCGTGGCTTCCTCTGGCACGTGCTGTTGATCACCTCCTTTTAATTTTTTTTCCGACGCACTCATGAAAGAATTATCATCTATCTCAGGATTTTTCGGATTAAATGACTGTTTCCTTTTCTTCGGTCTATCTTTTCAACGGGCAGCTTCCTCTCTCTGGACGCTAGAAACTTTGAACGGCATTTTTAATCGAATAAAATTTACAATGAACACTTATAACCTCAAAATAAACCTCGTGGTTCAACGAGAAATCACCAACTGAAATATTTCTAACTAGTTTCCCTTAGAGAGTGAAAGAAATGGACAAGAATTATGGCTAACAATAGACGAGCAGCTGCTCCGTTATACCTGCGGTGCGCTAAGCCTAGCTGACCTCGTGCGCCCAAATTTTCAAGGCTGCATTTTTAAAACTATTACTCGGATCAACTTGAGGATTTAGGACAATATTCCAGAGATGTCATAGAATTAAATAAGGCAAGAAAAAAATCGATTTTTTGAAGGCGTGAAACCCATGTGACCCCTCAATTCATGAGTGGCAAATTTAAATATCAGTTCAAAGGTGCGGCTTGGGGCAATTTATTAGCCAATATATATGTGAAGTGAGGTTTGTATCCAATAACAAATCGAAATGAATCATGGAATTTCGGTATTACTATGAATTCGCAAACAAAGATTTCAACGAGCCACTAGCAGGACTGATGTGCATGTACCGCCAGACATAATTATTATTTTAAACTTAGCTATTCAGCAGTTGGCTGAGTTCGATTGATTGGAATCTATGCGACATTTCTCCGAAAAAGTGCGGATCTACGCCCTAGATCGACAACAAGTTGACTTCAGGAAAATTGAAAGTGGATGTAAAATTTTACTACCTGCGATTCGTCATGATTTTAGCAATTTATCGCAGTTTTAAATTATCACATCGAAAACATTACGGTACTTTTATCTTGAGCGGTACAACATTACGGTACTTTTAGCAAATTAAAACCCCTAATATCTTCTCATGGCACAACTACCAAGCTTCTGATGGGCAAGCTATCTAATAATCTCTAATTTTTTTCCTCCGTATTTAAGGTTTCAAACCCCACTATATACTCATCGTGTCCTCCTTCTCCTATTGTGCATTTTATTGTGACCTCTCCATCGGAAATTGAAAATGTACCGCTCACTTTTGATATTAATGGTGGTCCGGGTCCTAATGGAATACCAAATCTGTTCGTAAAGTCATTATCTTCTCCATTATCAACCCCACTATCAATTATTTTCAATATTAGCCTTTCTTCCTACTGCTTTCCCGACGTCTGGAAGCATGCTAACATCGTTCCGATCCATAAGTCCGGATCTTGCTGTCTTGTTTTGGCAAGCTCCTCAAGCGGATTGTGCATAATAGAATATACGATGCCATCAGTAACCTGTTTGGAAATGAACAATATGGCTTCATTAAAGGTCGTTCGACAATGACTAATTTGTTAGAACTTAGGAATACCATCTCCCTTGCTTTTGACAAGAGCCAACAAGTTGATGTCATATACACCGATTTACGCTCAAGCTATATCTTTTTCTAAAACACGTGAATGGCTTCGATGTTGGGTTTTTAATAAAGTTTTAAATTCTTTATGAAGAGTAAGTAAAGTATTATTTCAGATAATATTATATCATGACGGTATTAATCTATTGATTAATTATCAGTGAATTCACTGATGTAATTATTAAAATACCAATAAAAGTAATTATTCAGTTTAATGATAGATTCAAAATACGGTCGAATCATACTCACTCTTGTGTCAACTGTTTTTCTATGCTAACTAGATTATAAATAAATCTCAGTATACCAATTTAATCTATTGTTATTTTCGCTCAATCCCAACAGGTTATGGGCCCAGGATACGCGATAAATAAGTGTGCGTAAAAATTTATTTTCTAAAAATCGCAACATTCAAGGTAGACGCGATGTCGCGTGGGGACGAGGTGCCAGTGCCGGCGCCATTATCTTCAAAACAACAAGTTCCGGAATTACAGTCAATTTCGAAAAGCTTAGTGGAATATCTAACTATGGAAACGGGAAGTTTATGATGCGGATGTATTTAATCCATGAAGATTTATGGGATTCCATCGAAGAATCTGCACCGGGTGTTCCCAAGGTCAATGACAACCGCAAACAACTACGGGCACTCGCAAAGATATGTTTGATGGTTCAACCCTCGTGTTTTCCCCGCGTTAGAAATTCTGCCACTGGTTACGAGGCATGGAACAACCTAAAGACAGCCTATGAAGACAGGGGGCTGTGTCGTCATCTTGGACTCTTACGCACGTTATTTGGATAAAAATTGGAACAATTTAGTGACATGGAAGCGTATATCTTGAGAATCACGGACTTGGATCGACAATTACGATACATAAACGCCCCATTAGAAGATAATTTTCTGTCAGTGTTAATGCTAAGCGGTTTACCCCCAGACTATGATCCGCTTATCATGGCTTTAGAAAATTCGAACATTAAATTGTGCAGTGAAACAGTGAAAAGTAAATTATTACAAGAAAATTTACGTAGAGACTTCGACAAGAGTGAAGGTGCGATGTTTACAACCAAGTCTTGCACAAAAAGTGTCAACAAACATCGAAAGTGCTTCTTTTGCAAAAAACCGACTCACTTTGCTAAAAACTGTCCAACTAAAACGAACAATAAAAATATTAATAAACGGGGTGAAAGTGAAAAGTTTGAGAAAGCGAGGAACGGAACATTTTTGACAGCAATAGCCGTGAACATTGACTCGAATGCCTGGTATGTCGACTCCGGCGCTACTTGTCACATGACAAACAACAAAAATTTATTGAAAAATTATGTTGTGGACACTCCGCGGTTAGTTACAGTTGCTTATAATCAGAAAATGCATAGAGAAGGTCATGGTGAAGTGGAATTATTGTTGAAAGGACAATCTCAAGTTACAAAATTAAATGAGGTTATTTTTGTGCCAGGACTGTCAAAAAACCTTATTTCCTTAGGCAAAATGGCTTCTAAGGGACTTGAAGTTCATTTTGACATTGAAAAGTGTAATGTTTATTGCGGAAAAATGCCAGTTGCAAGTGCTAAAAAGGTGAATGGTGTCTATGAATTGGACACAGTGAGCCAACAATTAACAAATGGTCATGAGCTGGCTGCGACATGTCAAACAGTGGCTTTCGTGGAGCCAAAGATCCAGTCCACGGATGGGAAACGCGCAGAAGCAGAAGCGAATCAATCACAGGAGATTTGGCATCGGAGACTCGGACACCTGAACAAGCGAAGTATGGATTTACTGAAACAAGGCATGGCAAGTGGAATTAATTACACTTATAGTAAAAATAATCCCTGTGCGGCATGTATTGAAGGGAAGCAGAGAAGAATACCATTCCCAAAACAATCCTATAGTCGAGCCACTGGCAAATTAGGTCTCATACATTCTGATTTATGAGGGCCTATGTCAGTTTCCTCATTTGGTGGTGCGATGTATCTATTAACATTTATACTAGGATGACATTTGTTTATTTTATTAAAAGTAAAGATGAAGTTCTGTCTGTATTCAAGATCTTTAAAAGTTTTGTAGAAAAACAAATAAATTTGAAAATAATGGTCGTGAATATGTGAATAAACATTTCCAGACATTCCTTCAAGAGTATGGCATCTTGCACCAGACGACTGTACCCTACTCTCCACAACAGAACGGAGTTGCGGAGAGGGCAAATCGCACGATTATGGAGGCCGGACGATGATGCAGGTATGGAGTAAAGATTCTGGGCTGAGGCTTTGAATACAGCAATCTTTATCAAGAATAAATCACCGAGTAAAACGGTAAGAGGAACCACACCAGAAGAAAAATGGTCTGGTTGTAAAGTTGATTTATCAATTTTGAGAATATTTGGCTGTGTTGCTTATGCAATGATCCCTGATGAGACGTAAGAAACTAGATGCAAAGAGTAAACAATACATTTTTGTAGGATATTGTAATGAGTCAAAAGGGTACAGACTAATTGATCCTCAAAATCTCTCCAAATGCATTAAATCTAGAGATGTGTGCTTGTCGGAAGGAATGATGTATAAAGACTTAAAATTAAATCAGAATAACACTACTACTGATTGTCAAATAAATTTGAATGATGGAATAGAAAATGTTGTGAGAACAAATAATGATAACAATGTCGATCCCTCGCCTACTAGAGAGTCATCTGACTCGATCACAACTAATTCAACTGTTTCTGACTCCAGCTCTGTGGATGACCCCAATGATGTCACATGGCATCTAGACATGACTCAAGATCAGTATTCTAGTTATTATGAAGACATTGATGAGAGTGTGAATGCTGTAATAGCAACGACAGCAACAACTCTTGATGGAGAACCACAGACAATTGAAGAAGCATTATCAGGACCTGAAAAGGAACACTGGAGGGAAGCTATTGCAGATGAATATAAATCATTTGAGAAAATGAGGCTTGGAGTTTAACATTACTACCTGAAGGAAAGAAGGCTGTGGCTGTAGGGGGGTTTTCAAGAGGAAGCTAGGGCCAGAAGATCAGTTACTTCGGTATAAAGCACGCCTTGCAGCAAAGGTTATACCCAGGAATACGGGATTGACTACAAGGAAATCTACTCACCTGTGGTACGATATTTTACTATACGTACATTGATTGCCCTGGCAGTAAATCTAAACTTACACATTGATCACATGGATGTAAAGACAGCATTCTTGAACGGTGATTTGTAAGAGACTGTTTACATGAAGCAGCCAAATGGATACAAGATAAATGGTAAAGAAAACCATGTATTTAAACTCCATAAAGCCTCAAAGGCATGGTATGACAAGATAGATAATGCCTTGACAGATCTTCAGTTTAGAAAAACACTTAGTGAGTCTTGTGTTTACATTAAATCAGACAACTCAGGAAATATAATTATATTAGCTTTGTATGTCAATGACATTTTAATTATAAGTAAAGATACACCAGAAAAGAAAGCGCTCAAGGAGAAACTGATGTAAAAGTTTGAAACAAAAGACCTTGGCCGAGCTACACATGTATTAGGAATGAGATTAAATCAAAGACAAAATCAAATTACATTGGATCAGTAAAAAACTATATACAGAAGGTATTAGATCAATTTAATATGACTGATTGTAAGCCTGTAAGTACACCTCTGGAATGTGGCATAAAGATTGAGAAAGGAGGCCAAACTAATATTGATTGCAAGTATAGAAGTCTAGTGGGATGATTATGTACATAGCCGTTTGTACTAGACCAGATATTATGCATGCAGCAAGCCTACTCAGCCAATTTAATAATTGTCAATCTGATACACACTGGAAAGCAGCCAAACGTGTAATGCGATATTTAAAAGGGACTATTAATTATAACATAGTATATGAAAAATCCTCATTGAGTGTTACAGGATATGTAGATGCGGATTGGGCTTCTAATCAGCTAGACCGTCGCTCATATACTGGTTATGTACATATTTAAATTGGGAAATTCAGCAGTGTCATGGGAAAGTCGAAAACAAAGAACTGTGGCCCTATCAAGCAGCGAAGCTAAATATATGGCATTGTGTGAAGGAGCAAAGGAGGCTAAATTTCTTAGAAGCTTTCTTTATGAATGTTTAGGTAAACATTTATCAGTAACTTTGTTCAATGACAGTCAGTCAGCACAAAACATTTGTAAAAGTCATGTTAATCACAGCCGTAGTATACACATTGATATTAAACATCATTTTGTACGACAAATTGTAGAAAATAAAATTATAATATTAAAAACTTATCTACTGAAAATATGCCAGCAGAAGTCCTAACTAAATGTTTAAGTAAAGATGAACATTTTAATTGTGTAATAAATCTTTGATTACAGATTGGTTAGTTCAAGGGCAGGTGTTAGAACTAGCATAAACCAAACAATATAAATTGTCATAGTTATCTAAGTAGCTCACTAGTTGGAGCTACTGTCAATGGCTTGATTATGTCATTCTGTTCGGTCGAATAATACTCACTCTTGTGTCAACTGTTTTTCTATGCTGACTAGATTATAAATAAATCTCAGTATACCAATTTAATCTATTGCTATTTTCGCCCAATCCCATCAATATTTTGTTCATCGTCCAGTAATATAAAAATTTCATGAATCATTTCGATTATTAATCCTTATTGCAGGCAAATTTCACACTGGCTAATAAATTGCCTCAACCTGGGTGAGGCAACTTAAAAACTATTTATCCTGCGAAAATTATAACAAGAACAGAAATTTTCATTCTTCCTTTAAACTCACCATTCTAGGCAATTAAAAATCTAGGGAATATATTTTATGAAGAAAAAATATAGCGAATTAAAGAAATATGGATTTTCTAATACTCGTACAAATTATTTATTTATATCTATTACAACATTCTTTGGCGAAAATACGAATAATACAACTATTGATTCAAATGTCTCGCGCTATCAACTCGATTCCCAGCTATACGCTGAACTAGAGTCACTTTCTGTACTTACTGAGTCCGTTCGACTCCTATTTGCATAAGTAGGTTGCATACTTCTAACTGGAATCTGAGGCTGCCTGCATCCCGTACTTAAACTCACTAAAACCGGTAGTCGCTGGTTTATTTTCAACGCCCTCACTTGAGCAATATGACACTGGATGGACTTGATCTGCTTCTCCAATTCTTCGTCTTCTCTTCTCGCTTCTGCTTCCGTGTAAATCTTCAGGGGCTGCATTAGGAATGTATCTTCTAACACATAACAGCCTGGAATAGAGCATCTTCTCAAACTTCTCAATTTCATCCTTTCCTGATAAAATCGCTCAAGATCTGCCTCGGCTCTATCAATCGAAATCTGGAACGTCCTATTAATGAAATTCACTCGTTCATCAGTACTCATGTTGATCAATGGTTTCTTCTATTCTGGCTAGATGTTCCGGCAACATCCTTTTTATATCAAAATTCGAATCCTTTGCTTCAAAGGATCTGTCACCTACTTAAAAGTATCCGTAATTAGCATAATGATTTGAGATCAACTAGTTAGTGTTTGAGAATTGCACATATACGAGTGTTAGGGCAAAGTACGAATATATAAGGCTACCTGGATCATTATCCTTGTGAATTGACTTTAGGTTAAACCTTTGGTAATTAAGAAGAAATTTAGTTGCGAATTTTGTTTAGTTAAGGATTATAAAACTCACAAATACGAGGATTAGTAATATAGCTATAGAAAGGTGTCAGATTAGTATTGAGATTTCCTTAATCAATCCCTGAATGATTTTTACGGCTAATATACTTTTTAAATTATTTATTTAATTGTCGAGGAATAACCAATGAAATACAAATTGTATATATCAATGAAATACAAAATGATAGACTTCGCAATTTTCATAACGTCTTCACTTTTGACTACAGTTTTTTTTAAACCGTAATGAGTTGACCGCTTAAAAACTGAAGTAATTAAAAAACAGTAGTAGTCGCCTTCAATTATTGCTGTTCTGCGTCCTCTTTTGCCAGCATATACCTTCTAGCAGGCAGCTGTCCCTCAGATCATTGCAACTAGCGTAGTTTTACGCATATGAGTAGGATACTTCACTCGGTTGAAGATTCTCCTTTGCACTTCACCAGCAAATGCATTTAGGGTCTTTTTCGAATGTCTTGTAGGAGTCTACGCACTGTCTTCATTTAGCACTTGGAAAAATAAGAAGTACTGAAAAAAGTCTTTGTTTTTATCATTTATTCATCATATGGTCTCATCCATTTCGAGGTCATCATACTTTCAAGACCGCCTTTGACATAGTCAACCATCATCTAAACACCCAGAATGCAGGCTTCGCATTTCAATCAAATCAACCACACGGTTTCAGGTATTGTAAACTCACTTGTTTAGCTTTTTTTATGTTTCGACGAATTTGTTCGAAGCTTTTCTTCAGTCGGTATCTATTGTGGACCATGTAATGTTGACGACGCCGAAGTACACACCAGTTGTGTGGGGCTGAACAGAAACCTGTCCGCAGTGTGAGTTTTTATCTTCCTGACGGAGTGTCTCAGCCTAATGCTAAGCAGAATTGGGGCAAGCGAATGATCCTGCTTGGCCTGATTTTGTTTGTACCGTTGACTTTGCCTTGAGACTCCGTGTGGAGCATGATAGTCTTGCCAACAAGATTCGTCAGTCTATTTTTTCAAAAGAAAATTTGCAACTTGATTTTACGCAATACATTGAAAAGTAACATGAACAAAAGGCGACGTGCACCAGTCTGATGCTAAGGGGGCAAGCCCATCATCCTGCTTTATTCCTGATCCTGTTGCAAAGCTTTCAGTGAGGTTCCGTTGACTTCGCCTTGAGACTCCGTGTAGAGCATCATGGCCTTGATCATCCCGACAAGATTTGTCAGTCTATTTCTTCAAAAGTAAATTCGCAACTTGATTTCACGCAATACAACGAAATATAACATGAACTGAAGGCTCCGTTGCCATCACCAGTCGAGCAGGCAAATTTCTCGTAGGTACAGTTAATTTCAATAAGTAGATAATTAATAATTAGATTGACCACCATTTTGAAAATCAAAGATTGCCATGAAAATTTATTCAACATTTTGGTTGTCACTAAAATAATGAATTTTGATTATTGCCTGAAGTTTGACGGCCGATATTTTGAATTTAGGTATTTGATTTTGGATGATTTTCACAGATATCTTAGATTTTCATAAATCACTGCGTCAAATTTCATTCAAATCGGAGCTTTACTTCCAACAGAGCAAAAACATTCGCTTTTTATTGAAAATGGCAACCAAAAGTATTAATTATAAAATATTATCATCCGATTTTCATCATTTTTGGCACGATAAAAGCATTTGCTTGAGTAAGTTTCATCAAAATCCGTTGAGATTTTTCGCCGCTAGAGGGTCATAGTTATCTAAAAAAACCACATATTTTTTTATATCATTGGGCTTCATCAATATTCATCTAAGTGTCAAGTTTTGTAGACATTCAATAAATATCGTAACTTTTGAAGTCTTTGAAATTTCAGGCTTTAATTAGTCGCCACTTTAAAATTTCACATCTAACAGTGAAATTTTTGTTTATATTCACTAGGTATGAATAGTTTCTACCACATTGTCAAGATTTATGGTCCCAAGTAAAATACCAATGTTTTGCACTTTTTACGACATTTGAGCGGCCTATGTGCGCTTCTAACTCTGAAATTTAATGGGGACATGAGTAGCCGATTTCTTAATTTTCGCACGTAAGCGGTTTTTTTTGAATAAAGCTTATTGATCATGCTGAATAATTTTCTAGTTGCTAAGATTGATGGGAAATTTAGATTAAACTATTTATTAGGCAGTGTTAGATTTCCATGCAATAAGGATTAATAATCGAAACATATCACGGAAGTTTTATATCGGTGGACGATTTTTACCCTTAAACACCTTACAGTATTTTTCTTTTCATGGCAACTTTTAAGAGGGCACCCCTTCAGATCTACGGAGAAAATTTCATCACTCCAGCTCATCTGGTTTGCGAGAAAACTTGCTGTGACGGACAGAGAAGCCGCGATTTTAGTAAGGGTAAACATATTTTACAATACCCTAAAAATGGTACGCTTTTAACGGCTTAACTGGGAAGTATTTATTCAACAGACCATTTTTAGGGTGTTTTAAAATATGTTTACCCTTACTATAATCGCGGCTTGTCTGTCCGTCCATGCGCCACAGCAAGTTTTCTTGCAAACCAGATGAGCTGGAGTGATGAAATTTTCTCCGTAGATCTGAAGGGGTGCCCTCTTGAAAGTTGTCATGAAAAAAAAATACTTTAAGGGTACAATTTGCTCATTTTGATAAATAAATTTATTTCATTGATTAATTTTTGACTATTTCTCGTCTTGGAACAAATTTAGTGAAAGCAGATAGTTTAAAAAGTATATTAGCCGAAAAAATTAGTCAGGTAGTGATTATATCAAGTATCAATATTACTCTGACTCCTTTTTATGGCTATATTACTATTATTTGCAAGTGTTATTGTGCTTACTTAATTGATTCCCCAACACGATTTCTACTTTGTTTACTTGAAGATTTAACAAAAAGTCAATTGACAAGGATAATGATCCAGGTAGCCTAATAAACTTTGCCCTAATATTTGTTTCAAATGATCATTAGGCAAACCACGAGTATTATCCTCATCACTAATTACTTGATCCCTTATCAGTAGAAAAGCTAATGATACTTTTAAATAGATCTCAGATCCTTTGAAGTAAAGGATCTGGATTTTTTATATAAAAAGGATGTTGTAACCACATGCAGCCAGAATTCAAGTATCTGTTGAAACTATAGCAACGTTAGAACAACAATGGAGTTTGAACTGGTGAATTTCATTAATAGGACGTTCCAGGAGTCGATTGATAGAGCCGAAGCAGATCTTGCCCGATGTTATCGCGAAAGGATGAAATTGAGAAGCTTGAGGAGATGCTCTATTCCAGGATGCTATGTGTTGGAAGATACATTCCTTATGCAGCCCCTGAAGATTTATACAGAGGAAGAAGTGCGAAAGGAGGACGAAAAGTTGGAGGAGCAGTTTGAGTCGATCAAGGATCATATTGCACAATTGAGGGGATTGCAAATAACGCAGCGGTTGCCGGGTTTATCTAGTTTGAATACGGGACATGCTCAGCCTCAGATTGCAGTGAGAAGTATGCAACATATTTATGCAAATAGGATCCGAACGGACTCAGTAACTACGGAAAGTGACTCTGGTTCAGAATATAGCTGGGAATCAGGTTTTAATAGCGTGAGATATTTGAATTAATAGTTTTATTATTAGTATTTTTGTCATAGAATGTTGTACTTAATATAAATAAATAGTTTTTATGAGCATTATACAATCCATATATATTTTCTTCATCATGTATTTTTTTAGGTTATTGAATTGCTTAGGTTTTTTTTTGCTTTAGGACTACAGGCCATTTCATTTTCTCGATAGAATGTATCGGCACTCGGGAAGGTGATATAGTCAGTACTACCCTTTGGTACGTAGCTGCGATGTGTTCTGATTTGAAAACCAGTACGTGAAGAATCGCTCTACGCGAACTAATGAATTGGTTAGGTTGGGTGGTTTTAATTCTGGAATTTAAATTTTCGTATCGCTTCATGAGTAGCCGATTTCCTAATTTTCGCACGTGAGCTGTTTTTTTTTTAATATACCTATTGATCATGCTGAATAATTTTCTAGTTGTTAAGATTGATGGGAAATGTAGAACAGTGTTCGATTTATTAGGCAGTGTTAGATTTGCATGCAATAATCGAAACATACCACGGAAGTTTTATATCACTGGACGATGGAAGAATTTATTTCAGAATATTTTTTTTCATTGCAACAAACATAAGGACGCTTCCCTCAGAAGTAGGATTAGCGGACAGGTTGTGATATTTCTACGGAAAAGTGCGGTTCTACGCCGTAGATCGACAAGTGAACTTTCAGAAAATTTGGAATTGATTTGAGATTTTATTGTCTGTGATTCGTCAAGATTTTAACAATAATTCATAGCCCGGCCGTACAGAATCGAATATGTATTTGTTAAAGTATCGTATCGACAACATGACGGTACTTTTGAAAAAGATATGGCTCGAGCGTATGATTAATAACAGGCCAATTGAAAAGTTCCGGCTCCACCATAATAAAACACATTTATTTGGCAAAATTCGAGTTTATTATTCGACATTGTTGCCTTCGAGGGTGATACAGCGATTATAGCTTCCAACTTTTCGATACCATTTTTGTAGTACGATTTGTCTTTCGCTTCAAAATAGGCCTCAGTTTCGGCGATAACTTCTTCATTGGCGCTAAATTTCTTTCCAGCGAGCATTCTTTGAGGTATGAGAACAGAAAAAAGTCACTGGGGCCAGATCTGGCGAATACGGTGGATGCAGAAGCAATTCGAAGCCCAATTCATGCAATTATGCCATTGTTTTCATTGATATGTGACACGGTGCATTGTCTTGATAAAACAGCGCTTTTTTCTTCAAATGGGGCCATTTTTTAAACGATTTCATCCTTTAAACGATCCTATAATGCTATATAATAATCCCTGTTGATGGTCTGGCCTTTTTGGAGGTAATCAATGAATATTATACCTTGCACATCCCAGAATACTGATGCCATAACCTTGCCAGCTGACTTTTGTGTTTTCCCTCGGTTCATCGTGTGCAGTCCACTCAACTGACTGTCGATTGGACTCCGGAGTGAAATGATGAAGCCATGTTTCATCCATTGTCACATATCGATGCAAAAATTCAGGTTTATTGCGCTTAAACAGCTTCAAGCACTGCTCAGAATCATTAACACGTTGTTGCTTTTGATCGATTGTGAGCTCGCGTGGCACCCATTTTGCACACAGCTTTCTCATATACAAATATTCGTGGACTGTATGATGTACACGTTCGAATGATATCTTCAGAATGTCTGCTATCTCGATCAACTTCACTTTACTGTCATTCGAAATTATTTTGTGAACTTTTTTGATGTTTTCGTCGGTGACAGCCTCTTTTAGGCGTCCACTGCGTTCGCCGTCTTCAGTGCTCATTTCCCCACGTTTAAACTTAGCATACCAATCAATGATGGTTGATTTTCCTGGTGCAGATCCCGGAAACTCTTCAACAAGCTAAGATTTTGCTTCAACTGTATTTTTTCAATTCAAAAAGCAATATTTTATCAGCACACGAAATTCTTTTTTTTCCATCTGTTTTCAAATAACAAAAGTAGCTACACTCATAACGCAATATCTCACAAACTAATGGTCGGACTGCTGTCAAATTTTGACACGTATCCTTTGAAGGTTGTTACTAACTAAAAATCATATGGATTTAATACTAGCACCGCCATCTGTGTATCAGACCGGGGACTTTCCATTTGGCCGTTTAGCAAATTGAAAATTTTTCAATTTGCTAAGATTGATGGGAAATTTAGATTAAACTATCAGTCGGGGCAATTTATTAGCCAGTGTTAGATTTGCATGTTATAAGGATTAATAATCGAAACAAATCAAGGAAGATGGAAGAATTTATTTCAGAAGTAATTATAATTGCAACACAACAAACATATGAGGAAGTTCCCTCAGCAGTTGATTGAGCGCGTTGGATATTTCTACGAAAAAGTGCGGATCTACTCCGTAGATCGACAACAAGTGGACTTTAAGTAAATTTGAAATGGATTTGAAATTCATCGCCCGGCCATACCGAATCGAATATGTATATGTTAAAGTATCGTTTCGACAAAATTACGGTACTTTTGAAAAAGATATGGCCCGAGCGTATGATTATTAGCAAATTGAAAATAATCACAGCTAATTTGATCCCTAATCAGTCCAAGGGATCATCACAGAATGCAGGTCGTGTTGACTAGCTCTCAAACCTCTACATCAATGGGTCTACTTGTTACTTAATATACTTGATTTCTGTCGCTTGCTTCTATTTAACGACAGCAGCCATTTGCTAATGGAACTGGAACGGTATTATACTGCCCTAGAAAGCATTATTGGGTTTTTGGAATATTCCTCCAATCTACGTTGGGTTACGGAAAGTATTAAAGTCTTGAGGAAGTGAGCGTTCCGAGTTTCATTGTTAGCTGGCTAGCAACTTTCTCCAGATTTTGGAGACGATTCTGGAACCATTATCAATTTGGTCTCTTGGCAATTTGATTGCCTATACGGCAGCGAGCAAAGAAAAATCCTTAGTTTCAAAGAGTATCTCACAGCTATTAAACGAACACGCACAAATGTGAAACGATTCTATTTGGAATAAGTTGAGCTGAATGGCTTAAAATATGAATTTATTGCAGTAGTATCATCATCCTCCCGAATCTGATGTCAGGCAAATATTTTCAACCGACTTCCGAAGGAAAGAAGGTTATCAATTCGTCACGTATATTTTTTTTATTATTTTCTTTTTATAGGTATGTTCCGCATAACTTTTGAACGGATATAGATAGAAGAATTCTGTTTTTGGCAAATGATACATCTTTCTTCCTGTTAGGTCCCTTGTAATGGATAAGAAAGTCAAGTAACGGTAAAGGGCTTTTACCATTAAAACTAGAAAATTTCCAACTTTCACCCCGATTTTTCATTTAAAATGTATGGGAACGGAATTGTAATTCCTTCCAACTAATCTGTAGATATTAACAGTTCAATGTCATACCTTGATGCAGAGAAATTGAGTTTAAATAATATTTCGTACGAAAAGTGCGAATTAGCTGGCAATCTTCAAGGCCTTGATGGCGATAGCGAATCCTTTGGTTAGGGAAGATAAAAATGATCAGTATACTCAATTTTCTGCCTAAACGGTACATTTTAGTCAGTCATTTCTACCGAAAATAGCCAATAAATTAATTCTAAATGTGGCATAAATACAATTCAACAATAGTTAGAGGAAACATTTCAGGATGCTTTTCTCTTTCGCATTCATTCTTTTGCTTACCAATGAGCTTAGTAAAGGATCCTTCTTATATATTTAGACGTAAACGTTACACATAGGATTTATAAAACTCCCCGAAGAAATAATAAGGATTGATTGATTGCAAATTATAGAATTAATTCGTTACTTTCCAGTTAACATTATACTTGTACGTAATATGCCCAGAAATCTTAAATTAGTGATTTCCATACTAAAGACCGGCGAGAATCGCAACGTAAAAATATTTACTTTTCCTTCTATAACTGATCATAACTTTACAGATGAAGACGAAAATGCATAGCCGAGTTTTCATTGAACTATAAGGTATAATTTTCTTGAAATTTTCATGAAAATTAGGCGCCATAGTTAACCGAAAACGAAGGCGATGGGTATCGAAAAGATGTGAACGAGTGATAAGGTTGAGGGATTTTTTTATTTAAATTTCTTGAAATTGATTGCGGAGTGAGCTTTATGTTTACATATATGTATACTATACATACATACATTTATATATACTATACATATATATATATATATATATATATATATATATATATATATATATATATATATATATATATATATATATATATATATA